>OX422201.1:6920590-6927533 GCA_949130485.1 Agelas oroides | reverse complement strand
GAGGGCAAGGGTAGTTTATGGACCATAAATCCCTGTCTACTGTGGTTTATCTGTTATATTCTCCACTCTGATTGGTCCTTGTAGTTATTAGTAAACACACATGGTAGTTTTCACTGTAAACGAGGTATGTTATTAGTAAAACATGTAAAGTAGTAAACAAGGTAGCTTATAGGAAACATCATTTTACAACTTCTGGGGTATATGTGAATGAATGAATGAATGAAATTTTATTGTCACGCCACAAGGCCAATTCTGGCCTATGAGACAGAGTACAAAAACACGCAATACTTGTTAAACAAAATTTCTGGGGAATGGGTATTTCAGTACTTGTACATAAGAGGTAAAGCAGGAGAGATAGAGAGTGAAAAGACCCTTTTTTTTTTGTTTGTTTGTTTGTTTTTTTTAGCTGCAGCAAGTACAAGAGCCTAGGTATCAGAGCACAAAAGACATATATACACAACAAAACCAAAAAATCGGGGACTAAGCAGAAAAGGGAAAGTGTAGTGTTTCTGGAAGGCAGAATTGTGCATTGTGTAATGGAGCCAGACTTATTTACATGTTATTTACATCTGTGTTGAGTTTCCTTTGTGTCTAGCCTTTGTGCCTTATTTCTGATGACGTAGCCATGACGATAGTCTATTGTTCTCGTGTGATATATATATACCCACGTGTTGTAAGTGCAAGTTGAGTTGAGACACAAGAGTATTTTGGCACCTGGATTCTGATCGTGCGCCGCCGCTTACGTTACAATTGTAGCAAATCGCATAGCAACAGGTCAAAGTAAAGAGGTTGGTGATTGCCGATAGATGGAAAGACTGGGGTTGTGGGATGTAGCATATAGCATAGTGTAGATATGGAACAGAATCTACAGAATCTACAACTTCCTGTCAGTATATGGAAAATAATTGCCGAGCGCCTTAGCGCGAGGCTACTAATCGTGCAGTGTAGTCAGTTTTTAAAAATTTTTTATGATAATAAATTTGATGCATTAGCACAGGTCAATAGAAATAGCTATATATATATATGAGCTAGTGTCAATCTAAAGACCTTACAACAAAACTGAACACCAACACAATAACAAGACGTAAGCTACGAATACAACTAGTTTTGTAGGGCATGTTTAAAGGACAACAGAGAGTTCTTGCTGGCAACATCAAAGTGTAGGGAGTTCCAGGCCTCTATAGATGATGGAAAAAAAGAATATTTGAAGTGGTCAGTTCTGGCATGTAGAGGGGAGAGTTGTAGAGAGTTCTGGAGTCGGTTAGGATAGGGTGATAACCGCCTAACAAGTCGGGAATCATGATATGCAACCTTCCCTGTGAAGATGTTGAAGAGTAGGCATAGTTTTAAAAATTTCCTTCTCGACGACAGTCGTGGGAGATGAGCCAGATTGAGGAGAAGGTCATAGTCGGCTCTCCAATTCTTGAGACAGACTCTCAGAGCAAATTTCTGTGTACCTTCAATAGCCAGAATGTTCTTGGAAAGATGAGGGTCCCAGATAGCACAAGCATATTCTGTGTGCGGCCTGACAAGTGAAGTGTATAGTTTTAACAAGATTGAAGAGTCTGCAAATCGGTAGAAGTTTCTGTACAGTAAGCCAATTTGTTTTCTGGTTTTCTTGCAAATATTAGCGATGTGAAGGGACCAAGAGAGATCAGGTGTTAAAGTGACTCCAAGGTATTTATGGTGATGAGCTCTGGTAAGGGAGTGAGTGTCACCAACACATAAATCTGATGTAGGCATAGTCGGCAGATGTTTTCTAGAAAAAACAATGTAGCAGCATTTGGCGAGGTTCAGTACCAGATGATTGTCAGCCACCCAATTACAAATGGTTGTGATGTCATCTTGTAGCAAAGTGTAATCTGTGGGGTTCCTGATTATCTTCCATAGGGCGATATCATCAGCATACATCATAGGCGTAGGAAGCAAATTTGAAGTGTAGAGGCCGTGCTGTGAAAAAAATTGTAATTTCGCCGCGCGTAGCGCGGCGGCGAATTTTTTTAAAAAACGTGCACCTTTAGACTGCAAAATAAAGCCTTTTTTCAAGGGTATAAGCCTTCAGACCTTCCCAACCGTCCAGTAAAATATTTGGAAAACAGTAAGATTATACGTAGTGACTTTGTCGTCGTTCTCAGGAGACCGCCCAGCTTTCGTCGCTTGTGGTAGAGTCCGTGGATGTGCATTAGCCCCGTACCAAGCCATCTCACCGCCAAGATTTTGATTGCTTTATATAGTGTACTTTAAGCGGAAATGAACGTATGTAACTGCATATGAGACTGGTCCAACGAAGAGGCTGCTTGAGCTTGGGCTCGTTGCCAGGGAAATAGGCTAGCTTTAGCTAATAGTAACTTATAGCAGGTTATGAATATTAATTTGCGGCCTAAAAAGTGTAGCGGCCAAAGCCGCTACGGCCGCTACGGTTCCTACGCCACTGATGTTACATGGTGATGCTGCTGTACAATACTGGATTAGCGACTTTGTCAATATAAACTAGGAAGAGCAGAGGGCCAAGTACAGAACCTTGGGGGACACCAGATATGACATGTAGAGGGCTAGATTGGACTCCCCCCAGGACAACAGCTTGCGATCTGTCAAGCAAGTAACTGCCAATCCATCTTAGGATACAAGGATTGACCTGTAGTTCTGCAAGCTTTTGCAGGAGTGGCAGGTGAGGGACCTTATCAAAGGCTTTGCATAAGTCAAAAAATACAGAGCAGACCTCGTCACCAGAGTCAAGGGCTGCTTGGCAGTTGTGGGTGAAGGAGAGTAAGGCTGTAGTAGTCGATCTACCAGCAGTAAATCCCCACTGATGTTGGGATAGGGGTGACACAGAGTTAAGATGTAGTAGTAGGAGATTATGAATATGTTTTTCTAATAGTTTGCTTATCACTGTGAGAATTGATATTGGTCTGTAATTGGCTGGGTCTTTGGAGCAACCAGACTTGGGAATGGGGACAACTCTCGCAAATTTCCAGTCAGTGGGTAACATGCCTGTAATTATGGATTTGTTGAAGAGGTCAGACAGACTTTTGGATATACTAGAGGCCGTTGCTTTTAGCATTCTCATGGAGATACCATCGGCACCAGTGGCTTTTGTTGAGTCCAGGGAGTGGATGAAATCGAAGACTTGATCACCTGTACACAGGAATTCCTCAGGAAAGTTGGATGAGTCAAGAGTTCCAATATTGCATGTATCCCTAGTATTTCTGGAAGTTAAACTGGGCACAGAGTGGTTGAAGTTACTGAAAAATTGGTTGTTGAGTATATCAGCTTTTTGTAAGTCATTTGTGACTAGAGCCAAGTTGGGGGCTAGTAGGGCTGGGATAGAGGATTCCTTTCTGGTAAGCAACTTGAACAATGTTTTCGCATCAACTGTTTGAAGTTGCTTAAAGAACTGGAGTTTTGCCTTTCTAACCTCAGAGACAATCCGGTTTCTGATGAACTTGTACTGCAGTAGTTTAAAAGAACTGCCTGAGCGTTTGTATGCCTTAAATAGGGAGTTTCTTCGCTTGATAGCTCGACAGATAGTGGGATTGATCCAAGGAAGGTTCCTTCTGCTGGAAAGGACCTTTTTAGGAATACATTTGCTAATAATATTCAGGTAAGTGGATTGCCAGGTCTGCCAACATTGGTCCACATCGGGTTCATCCATTAGTTGGTCCCAGTCAACACTGTCGAGCATTTCACAAGCTTTTTCAAAATCGCCATGGGAGTAGCACCATACTGTCCTCTGCAGGAGCGGGGTCTTTTGTTGGTAGTGGGAAGTTTGTAGGTTAGCAAGATTCCCAGATGGTCTGAGGTAGAGAGGGGAGATATAGTGCTACAAGAAATGAGGTAAGTTGGGTTTGATATAAAAACAAGGTCGATGATGGATGGAGTACCTGAATGACTAAAGTGAGTGTGTTCAGTGACAACCTGCTGCAACAGAAAACATGAGGTAACACTGAGTAATTTGTCATACAAGGGCCGGTTGGGAGACAAAAAATCGACATTGAAATCGCCTACAAGAATAAAGTGGGAAAACAGTGATACATCAAGATTACACAAGACATCATGCAAGCTATTTAGGACATTGAAATTGCTGTTGGGTTATAATTATCAATTGTAAGTTCATTATCAGTAATTGTACTGTCAAGCCAGGTTTCTGAGATGCATACAATGTGCGGGTTGAATTTAATACATTCAAGTTTGAGATTGTCTAGTTTAGGTAAAAGACTTCTCACATTGAAATGGAGGAGGTTGATTTTAGTGACATTGTTCACTGGTTTGGAGGTGTTGCCACCTCTTGGGTAACTCCTAAAAAAGGGGCTGTGAGTTGAGGCTGATCTGCTGTGTTAAAAGAACTAGGCACAGTAGGGTTGCAGGGAATGGATAAGGAAGAATTGGTAGTTGAGGTAGTGTTTGGGATGGTAGCGGCCTCATTGGAGATTTCAGTGATGTCACCAGAGGGATTATCTTCAAGAGGGCTACCGGTGCCATCTGTATGAGTTTCCTCTTCAGTGGCAACAGCAGGTTTCAAACAGGATTGGAGCTGCCAAGAAGTTTGCAAGTTCACTGATTCCCATTTGGAATCTAGCTCACATAGTACTGCCTCGTCGGCATGGATGACAAACCACCAGCTAATCTTACCAGTGTCAGCTGTGCGAGTCTTTCTTCTGATTTTCAAGCCAGCTAAATTACAACAGCGAGTTATAACATTCTCCACAGATTTGGATGTAGTGTGACTCATAGTCCCCCAGACTCTGCGGGCTCCATCAACCCTGACCCTTGGTACACTAACAACATTATTGACAGAGTTTGACTCACCAGCAATTCCATCAGTGGAAGTTGGCGGTGCGGCACCAGTTCTGGCAGTGGCTGGTTGTTTGGCAGGAGGCCTCTGTCCCTTCTGACCCTTCTGTCCTCTGTGTTTGGCTGGTTGTTTCGAAGCTGGTTGCTTCGAAGCAACTGAGGCGTAGCTCGCGGTAGGAGGAGTTTGGCATGTAATGACAAAGTTATAAAAGTTTATAGTTGGGCTACCAAACAGCTAGCTAGCACTGTCCAGGAATAGGAAACTATACGTCATCACTATAGTCAATTAACAATAGGTTATAAACATTACTAATCTGTACCAAACTTTGTTAGCACAGTCTCCAAAGGTGGTAGCAGTGATGTTTGGGTGATGGTGATTGTACGTCCTATAGTAGTGCCATAAGAAATTTTCAAGTTCCTGCATAATCTTAAATGTCTTTTAGAAAACAGAAAAACACAAGCTATGTAACCAAACCTCACTGTTAGAGAGAGCCATTACAATTTTTAGAAGAAGTTGTTTACTTTGTTCTTTCAGTTCCAGAGAGCATATGTACTGAACATCATTTGGATTTTGTCTTGTAATTTTAGCTCACATAATAACTGTGTAAAGTGATTTTCTCTGTGGAACTGTCCAGCAACTGGATGTGTCCAATTTATGGCGAGTTTACCCTATACGGTATCTAATAAAGGGGGCTTGCCGTGTCACTGTCATGACTGTGGGCGATTGTGGGGGCTATGCCCATAGATAATAGAGTCGTAATTCCAATCCCGGTTACGACTGTATTATCTATGCTATGCCCCACGCCTTATATTTTGCCTTATATTTTGTGGGGGCCACTGCCCCCCCCCCCCCCCCCCCCCCCCCCCGGTTCCGCCGCCTATGCAGACCACTCGGACACTTCCCCTGACGCAGACTCGTTCCTCGAGGAAATCTGCTCAGCACCTGACTCCTTTCATAGATATATGACATATGTCATATATCTATGCTCCTTTTCTGACCTGGGCCAGTCTCTTCTATCGGCCCTACAGTGAACCTCCACTTTAGTTGTTCTCCCTGTGTATCACTTTTTACATGTTTCGTGTATGTATTTTGCAGCCCTCTCCCTTACTGTACATGTATGTTCTCCACTTCCCGCAAGGGGTCATGAATAGATCATAGAGCGGCTGCATGTGACGTCACAGGGGCGTGGTTTCCCTTAATTTTGATGCTACAGAGCTGCGAATTTAGGTAATCTTGGAACCCCAAGGAACCTAGATCTGCAGTATGGACATTTTGAGCCTTACCATTGATATTATAAAAATGTCCAATGTTTGGTCCTTATGTATGGAGTTCTATGGTGCATGGCAACTTAATTAAGGACCAAACTTTGGACATTTTTATCAAATCAACCATAAGGTCCAAGACTTTCATCTTTCAGATTTGGGTAATTTAGGCTACTAAAATTGACATTAAAAAAATTGGCATCTCCATAGCAACAGGAATAATTTTAGGCCACACCCCTTGCAGCTGCTCTTATACTGACTTTGAAACTTTGAGGGTGAGAGGGGGGGGGACCTGTCCCGCCGATTCCTCCAAGAGAAAGGGGATGCTCTGTCTTGATGTTGTGAACGACTTAAAACACGTACCAGGGTATATCGACAAACATATACACACAGCAGCTGCTAATAATAGCACAAAAAGCACAGGTGGCGAATTATATTTTTTGCGACCTGCACGAATTCACTGAATTTCATTTTAGCAGCCAGCACCTTATTGGAGCACACAAGACAAAAGAACAAGGCAGCTACTCTCATGTAGACTCTACTGCCTGCATATTTGGTGCAACTTCCTGCCGTAATGGACTTAGCTCATGTCTTGCATCGCCCTTTGCAAAGCACAAAGCTGGGGCTGTGGTATTGCGCATGAGTACACATGTACGTACGTACATACTGCGGGAAACAATCTCGTGACTCGTCCCTCCAGGCCCTTGCCTAGTTTGTCATCAATCTGCAGTGCAGGAGCAAGAGGAAGCTGGGTGAGGGCCCGGGAACAAGGCTAAATTTAGTCATGCTCGGTTCTGCACCATGTTCAATTTAAAATCAATTCCAATAAATTCATGAGTACAATGAATATAACTAAGTCACTCCGGTCTAAGTGTCAATCAGTAACAGA
>OX422201.1:6750590-6918090 GCA_949130485.1 Agelas oroides | reverse complement strand
TTTGTGTGTATGTGACTGTGTGTGTGTATGTGGGGGAGACCTACCCTCCCTCCAGAAGGGTGATGGACTTGAAGTATGTTTTGAAGAGGTCCGACTCATGATTCATGACCTCACGATGCTGAACTGGTTTGTCGTCCAGCTACAAGGGAGGGAACAGGAGAGCTTTCATGCGCTTCAATTGAAACCATACATTTGGACAAACAATTGGTACCAACATAGATATAGTAGTACACAGCCTGGACGATAGCTTATAAGGACATTTTGTGCAGTGCCAACTTGGAAAGCCACATAGTATAATAGCATACCTGAACACCATTGAGGGCACTCCATGGAAATCACAGTACAATACTTTGATCATGTACCACATAAACTTTGAGTTGGGGTAATGTAATTTGGCAGACATGGTATGAGAATTCTTGTGGCCTCACCAGCGTGTCTAGCTCGACTGTCTTGTAGGCAGCCGTCCCATATTCGTCCTGCGTCGAGTATTGGCCAATCCAAAAGTGCAAGTCGTACAGCAGCTCCTATACAAGAAAGGATTAAAGTGATAAATTCACTTGACAACAGCAAAAGAGAAATAGTGCCCCACTGTTTGACAACCAAATCAGGTGGTTTATATATGAATGCCGCAAACGAGACACAAACAGCCAAACAGCACCATCTTACGTCCGAGTCAGCCTCCTTGTATGTGTTGAGGATAATGTAAGAGTCGCCATTGTAGAACTTGCCATACTCTTCCCTGGGCCAATCCTTCACCTGCATAGAGCCACACAACACGAGATACCAGATGCATCAAGGAGGATTGTGATCATGCAACAGGCAGTCCGTGGCTGCACCTACCTTGAACTTGACGATCCTCCAGATCTTGATTCCGACATCCTGACCGGCTCCCCTCCATGCCTTTTCGGTCTCAGCAGCATCTTTCTTCACCTGTGGAAAGGAGGTAAAAGCTCATGCTAGGATTGGCGGATAGCGATCGCGCACACGTTTTACCTTGCGCTCCGTGTCAGAGCCAAACAGGGCGAGGTTACTGTCCTTCCAGTCATACTTCTTTGCCTTCACGAGACCAGCCATAGCTGCACTACTGTACTGCACGCAAAGTAACACTCAGATCTAACAGCAAAAGACCTTGCGGGCAGGAGCGTCGGAATGACAAGAATTTTGATTTTATAGCATCGGCTACGCATGCGCAGTCAACCTTAATTATTAACGCTCTTGTTCCCAGAACACTGACGGCTGCGGAACGAGACTATCGCGAAGGGACCACCCTCTCATGATATCGACACATGTCCTTGATGGCTGAAAAGCAGAAGCTTAGCCAGGAATCTCTTGCAACCTATCTCTGCGACTCCAGTACTGTTGTACCAGACTGTATTGTGATCAGATTTGAAGTGGACAGCTTGCCACAAGGCACAAAAGACCTGCTTTTTAACGCTGACATGCAAGACGAGTCTCAAGGTACCTTGATCCACCACAAGCCGTATGCTATACGGTATTTATACCAGCCCTAACCCAACCCTAACCCTACCCTAACCGTATAAATCACTGTATAGCTTACGGATGCTAACGTTCTGCTATTAATGGAAATCGATCCACCACCTTGGTGGGATGGGGTGAAGTGGGGGGGCAGTTATGCATGATATGCTGTTGTAATGTGTAGATTTAGATTATGGATCCCAGGTGCACACATGCACACACATGTAGGTACAACAGCTGAAACAGTGAGAGAGGCACTCGGCCAGAGAAGTCTGTGTGACATTAGCATTGAAACGTACACCCCAAAAGGCAGGGAAACGTTATGTACCGTCTTTGTGTACCAGTGTGGCTAGTACACTCACAGTACTTTTTACTGCCCATCTCATAGTCTCCCTCATTCCTACACAGCTGATGAGATGACTTACGCCGAAGCCACATCCACCACCCCGTCTTTGGGCATGGCCGGGGGGAAGAGGGAGGGCACCCCTCCTCTTCCACGAGACAGAATAGCCTTCTTCTCCGGCATACCTGCAGTAGAGTGCATCAAGGGCGTATTGCACCTGTACACGCACCGGTGGGAGCCCACTGAGAGTTCACTAAACCTTGATGTTGCCTTTCATGCCCCCCCCCCCCCCCCCCCCCCCCCCTCCCTCTCCCCTCCACCTCCCACACTCACACACACACATAGCCCCTCTGTAGAGCAACCCGTGAGCGAGCTGGTGTGCATTTTGTGTGTTCCTGCTCACATGCAACTGTCAGACATGCTTGAATTTCTCTCTCCTGCAAAGTAAGCAACACGGTAGAAGATGTACTCGCTAATATTGACCCAGTACCCTCCACTGTGTGCACAGAGCAAATATCCACAGTTTACGAGTCATCCGAGACTCCACTCCCAATCAGTACATGCTGCTTATCAAATTCAAGGAAAAGGTATAGCGTCTGTTGTCATCAATCCAAGTTGTCTCTTGCAAACGTTTCTACTTCAGGTGGTAAGTCAAAAGTGTGTTACCATTACTCAACACAATGCATGCAGTCATTAGCAGAGCAGTTCTACAGCACATACAATGGCTGCCGGTACAACTCACTGGAGAAGACAGTTTGTCAGTTGGTGTATGTCAGCCGGCTGGAGATTTTAAAGTCTTCACAAGGAGCAGCACTGGCGAGCCCTGGCCTGACAGAGCTGCCCTCCTGCCCTGTGTGCTTGGAGAGATTGGTATGTGGAGAGGGAAAGTGGGAAGAGGGAGGAGGGAGGAGGAGGGGAGGAGGGGAGTGTGAGCGGGGAAGGCTGCATGTCTCATTCTACAGTAACTTTTCAGTGACCTTTCTATCCCCCCTCCATCCCGTTTCTAGGATGAGTCAGTTCTGACAATCCTCTGCAACCACTGCTTCCATACAGACTGTCTGACACACTGGGAGGACTCAACGTAAGTTAGACTCCATTTAGCCATTGTGCCCCGTTCAGTCTTGCGTAAACAAACTGCTCCCAGATGTCCCGTGTGTCGGTACACCCAGACTCCGGAACCCAGTGGAGACAATACGTGCTTCTCGTGTGATTCTAAAGAGGTAGTGTCTCCATACTGTTGTGTTACACCATGGATCAGAACAGTGTTACATTCACTGAGCACTTTTTTGATTTACAGGATCTGTGGATATGCTTAATATGTGGTCACATTGGCTGTGGGAGATACGTGGGCGGCCATTCACGCAAGTAAGCATACCAACTCTATACCACATCACTGCTTGGTACAAGAGCGCATAAGAACGGGTGACTAGAGTAAGAACGTGTAACTCCAATAGAAGCCCGTAGTCCAGGAACACCTGGTCACATGCTTAGCAACAATGGCTTATGTCTATGCACAGCTGTGCAGTAAATGTTACTATTTTTTGTACTTGCGGTAAATTCCGCCCGGTTTCGAATTTTACGTAGTTACATGCTCTTACTCTATCCGCCCATTCTTATGCACTGTTACTTGGTACTACCCCACAGCCACTTTGTGGAAACACAGCACACGTTTTCAATGCAGCTGGGCACACAGCGAGTATGGGACTACATTGGAGGTGAATATTGTGTGTTGTTAATGGAGGTCATTGCATCACCTCCCCTCCCCCCGTCTCTGTCTTCTAGACAACTATGTGCACAGGCTGGTCCAGAACAAGGAGGATGGGAAGCTGGTCGAAGTAGCTGGACAGGGTGGCATGGTGGGTTACCAGCCTCATTCCCAGACTGGCACCTCATTTCCAAACAGTTTGGGAATGAGGCTGAGCATACATGGTATGTTGTATGTAAGTATAAGATATCATGTACTGTGCATTCCACACTGCAGATTGCAGATGATGAAAAGATTGACTCACTACAGCTGGAGGTACATAGGGAGACTGAGCGTGTGGTTTGATCACGTCTGAACAGATTGTTTCTCTCTCAGTACACATACCTGTTGACTAGCCAGCTGGAGTCCCAGAGGCTGTTCTTTGAAGAGAAACTCTTGCGAGTGGAAAAGGAGGCCAATGATAAGGTCAGTACTGGTGTCTGGTACTGGAGCATGCTTTACCCAGAGGAGGTAGGACAACCTCTGTGTATCACCTAGATCATTGATGCACACACACCACACATGCACACATAGCTAACAGTGATGGAATCACGTTGTCGCAGTGCGGTAATGGACAAAGAGAAATTGGAAGAATACTTGACTGAACTAGAGAGAGAAAAGAAGAGCAACGAAAAGAAAACAGCAAAGGTAACGAACCACGGGGTGAATCACGGGGTGCATTTTATTCTAAGAGTTGTGTTGTGTGACTAAAGTATCCGGCCCAAAATTAGCCTGTGTAGCAGTGTTGATGTATTCTCTTCAGCTACAGGCAAAAGTATCCAAGCTAACAGCTGAATTGAAAGAGGAGAAGGAGGTCTGTTTTGAGGAGGAGGAAGGGAGTGGGGGTCAATTTGTTTTATTTCTGTCTACAGATGAACAAGTGTCTGTCTGATAATCAGAAGGCATGGAGAGACCGTGTGAGTGAACTCGAGAAGAAGATTGACGTCACCATCCAACAGAAAGAGCAGGTCCGCCCCTCACTTCAGCTTTCAATGTGACCAGGTGTCACGTAGGTGGGTTGATACTTGACCTGTAGGAGATGAAGGAGCTGCAGGACCAGGTGAGGGACCTCATGTTCTACCTTGAGACTCAGAAGAAGATTGCAGACTCCCCAGAAGAGACGAGACAGGTCAGACCTCAATGACCAGCAGGTGCTGATCAGGAGGGATAGGTCAATGCTACCTATACCTCATTGCTCAGTAGCTAATACTGGTCTCCTTGCCCCCCACCTTATGAGTATTACCAGATCAGTACACCTAGTGGCTCTAGTAAACTTGGTGCATGTCCTACATTACTGTCTGTCACCTGTGAAAACTGATCCCCTTAAGGCTCAGATTTCTTGTCCAATTCCTCAGGAGATCCAGGAGGGGCAAGTGGTGGTGACACAGGGTGCCTCTGGAGGGGGAGGCACCCACACACGCAAATCAAGGAAGAAGAAATGATCAAGATGCTCATGCACAAACTCTCTCTTTTTCATAATTTGCAATCTCTGCTCTACCTATGTTCAAGAAGTATTACAAACTATGCATGCTGGTGTGTATATAGCTGATAACGGCATTGGCTGAAACACATCCTGTGTGCAGTGGGTCGCTGTACATGCAGGCCTTTTAATGGTTATTGATGTAGTTCTACTGTGTGCCCATACATAGGTCCATGTAAATTAATGTCTTTCTTTGAATTGTTTTCCCACACCATCTTGGACCCCCAACGTGTTTGGGTTGATGAATCGGACCATCCAAGCTCTCTTCCTCTGACTCAGTCATCAAGTTGGTATCTTTAATACAGTACGCTATTGAAGTATAGCAGGTCTGAAATTGATAGGTTGTCCCTGAAAGTGCTTTGCAATTTCCAACACATATTTCCCCATCTCCTCCTCCTTTCCTCCAGGCAAAAACTCACAAGACAGCTCCCTCAGTGTGATCCCCACTCTCCTTGACACAATATGCTGCCGCTTGATGGAATGTAGCCATGTGTGACGAGCAGGGCCACTTACCACCACCAATGCCCGCTGTGGGAGGGGCACAAGAACCTCAATGGGAGGGTAGGAGAAGGTGAGAATTGTGGAGGAAAGGAGGTTGAGGGTGACCAGTCTCTCCCCCCACAGCCACTCATCATCTAGGTGAGGATCAATGGCTGATCCTCTTGTGGGACAGTACTCCAGAGTACACAGCTCAACAGGAACAAAGTCATGTAACTCTGGCACACTTTGATGCATGTGCTCCACCAGTGGCTTGCTGAACGGAGGGAGGCCATTGAAACTGCCCAGTTTCACCTTTTGCCGTTTGAAGTTCACCTTTGGACCATAGTCCTGAGGAAAAAGAACGAGAGATGAACTTCCCCCCAACCCACTTGACAGGCTTCCCTCCTAGACTGCGCGTCTCACCTGCTTCCTCCTCCCTGACTGAGACTCCGCCCAGGCACTCCTATCAATGTCGTTGGTAATCTTCTCTTCCTCTTCGCAGCTGACAAACTCCTTCACCACCGTGACCCCCTCGAACGGTAATCCCTTTACGGTACAACGAGCCTGCAGGGCGGGTGCGGTTGGCCTGCAGTGCAGACTTCTGCCGCAGGTAAAGAGAGGCGGGGCACTAGGCTCAACGCAAACCTTTTCTTCGTTGAGAATATTTCCACAGTTGTGACACTGGTAGAAACTCGCAACTGGTTCCTTCGCGACATGAATAGACGTATTCTGTCCTTCACACACAAGGCACGTCCTTATCCCCTTACAACCGCAGCCTTCACTCGTGAGAGCCATAGGCACGTGACATACATGTCACGTGATGCGGCTGGTAACACAAAATTGCATATAGAATCACAATGTATACATATATATATTATATGCTCTCATGGTAATATGGCTGTGATGAGACTGTAATGAGTGAGGAATGAGTGATGAGAGAGAGAGAGAGAGGGAGGGAGGGAGGAGGGTGGGAATTCAGAAGAGTTCAGGCCATGTGGTTGTCGAGCCGTCTCTCCATTTGGGATCACTTGCAATGGGTGCTCGACACAGTGGGCACGTTGTCTGCTTGTCAAACCATTGCAATACACAGTCCTCACAGAATATGTGCTGGTGTGCATGTGATGTGCATGTGATGTGCATATGTATATATGTGTGTGTGTGTGTGGAGAAAGGAGAGAGTTCAGAATGTTGATACATGCCATGAGACATGTGATATGTAAAGTAACCATGAAATGCATCCACAAGAGATAGCTGATTGCCTTCTCATGTAATACAACAGGACGAGATAATGCACCATCATTATATCACGACTCTCCCCCTCCCTCCCAACTACTCACTCGACACTTGAGCATGATAGGAGCAGTAAAGTCTTCCTGGCAAATAGCACATGTATTGTTGCATGCTGAGAGCTCCTCTCTTGAGGCAGTTGTACCATACATCTGCAGGAAAGAAGTCGAATAGTCTACAAGTACATCCTCCTCCTCAGGTCACTCTTCCCACTAAAGCCCCCAACAACTGAGGAAGTCCTGTCAGCAACTGTTTTGCAAGGGCCAGTACCATCAAGACCACAATATATTGAATGGGTTCATTCCCTGGCCTTGCCCCAACTCTTTATCATTTGCAATAGCATGAGAAGACTATGGCTAGGTTCAATACCTTGTTCAAACTCATGCAAAGAAAACGACAAAAAGCATTCACTTCTATAGAACTATGGTAGATCAATTGTAGGTACTCACTGGATCTTGTAGGAAGTTGACGAAAGCTCTGAACAGTTCTCTGAGCCGGGAGAAGATGACCCCTCCCTTTATCATGAGGTATGCAGCAGTTATGATGACAGCAAAGACTGCCCCCGAGTTGTGTGCATTGGAGAGGTAGCGGAACCAGGGGGGTGTGGACACTAATGTGCGGTAGAACTTTGAGAGGTACTCTAGCAGCATGTAGTATTTGCTCTGTGAGTGTGTGAGTGTGTGAGTGTGTGTGTGAGTGTGTGAGTGTGTGTGTGTGAGTGTGTGAGTGTGTGAGTGGGGGAGGAGAGTATTGATCAAGGTGGGAGTATTGTGGAGGGAAAGTGGTGTATCTCAAATCATCAAGTTTACCTTTTTTCTGCTGGGTAAAATACGGAGAAAAGATGCAGCAATCAAGGCCTTGAGTGCCATGGTGACAAATCGAATGATGTAATCTGAAATGCAGATACATTAACATTGTTCACCTGTAGTTACCATATAAGGCAGTGATGTGACTCACCCGTGACCCAAATACACCACAAGAGATTCCATAAATCAACAGTGAAGTGCGGTGACTGGAATATTAAACTGCATGTGTGCATGGCAAGGAAGGGGGGTGGAAGAGGGAGGGGAGGACAGAGGGAAAGGGGAGAAGGGGTTGAGAGCGAGAAGGAGGGGAAATTAGTGGCAATGTATCGTGGCTAGCCATAAATCGTACAGGGACTTACCAGCTGTATAATTGTTGATCCCAGAATACGTAGTAGAGGAAGGAGATATTGAGAGCTAAGAACACCACGATCAAAAGGAGAACTTTTTTCTCTCTTTTATTCTGTGTATGTGTGTTGTGTGGAGGTGGGTGGGGGTGGGTGGGGGGTGTGTATGTTGTGTGGGAGTGGGGGTATGTTAAAGGTGACATTACAGTGTTAGGGATAATCATTACTCTATGGGAGTGCCAAGATATTCACATGACACAGGGAATGATTCACGGTACTCTGTCTGCATTTTGTGCAATATTCACCACTGTAGCAACATTCTTATGTTGGACTATGTCACAACAGTGTTGATAGCAGCTACAAACCTTCCGAGCAACTTGGTTCTTTATTGTGTGGTTGCATTGTAAGTAGGTCCCAAACATGCCCAGGATCACCATTAGACCTGTTTGTGTGTGTCAGGGGGAGGGGAGGGGAGAGGAAGAGAAAGGAGGAGGGGACATATGGGGTGTGTGTGTGCACGTGTGGGAGGGGGGAGGGTACACACATAAAGAACATAGCAAGTAGGATCGCTGTGTAATGACAAAAGAAGCATTCTCCACATGTCCAAGCTGTTTTTTACTGGCTTCAAAAGGTAGCCTTTTATATTTATCACTTGCAATCTCGATACCATTGAGAACAGCTGTGAGGCAAACACTCACAGGAAAACCAGCCACTAATGAGGGCTGACCTAAAGCCCTTAGGAAACACTGGAGATTTGGTGATAAAATCCTTCTTTCTACCTTCCTGAGCAGAAGGGGGTCATACTAGTCTAGGGTCATACCTGATCGGTGGTACCAAGCAAACTTGACTAGCAGGAGAATGATGAAGATGGCATTTTGCTCCAGCCATCGAATCCCATCACTGACTTCAAACCCAATATTCTGTTCATCATTGACGGGGGGAGGTTGGTAGTGAAGTCGATCTCCTGTCTCCCACCCCCTCCCATCCTGCTGGGAGCCCAGATGGTGGTGAAGAGGAGTATCCGACAGCTCGTCATCATACGAAGGTCCCCTGGCTAGTGGCACTGACACTTCAGACGAACTTCTACTCATCCCGGGGTTACTGGCTAAGTCTCTATCTCGCTCCTGCCCAACAAACTCTCTGATCACAGAGGTTATGGGAGTGATAGGGTTCAATGAAGCTACTCTACTGCCTGGTCTCTGGCCACCTGTAAAAGACCAAGACGCACTTCTGGAGTGTATTCGATGGGGAAAGACTCTCTGTCCAATTCTGGGGGTCGGAGGGGGGGATGGCTCCAGTTCAATGCCGACTTCATGGCTCTCAGACATGTCCAGCAATCTGGAAGCCTTCATATCAGTCCTGGTTGATAAGGAAGTGAAACAAGCCAGTTTCCTCATTCAGAAGACATACCAAGTTGCCACAAATTATCAATTAGTGCAATTGGATCTGTGAAATGATCACAGATTCAGGGTTGCACAGTCCCTCACCAGCCTGTGCCCCCCTCAAGGCATAAGATAAAAGAAGTTAGTTTGGGCCTTAATTTTCAGGGATGGAAAAGGGAGAATGGGAAGGGGGTGGGGAGGGGGAGGAGGCTAGGTTCGGAGAGTCCATGTGGAGAACAAATTATCTAACAATCAGAGAACCTTACAGATTGGCAACTGGTGTAGTACAGGGCTACACGTGGAGCCATACTGTTCTACGTGCACACCCACTACATAGGCTTACACCTGTCAAGTTATAGAGTAAAGGACAGAAACCCCCGCCATCACATTATATACCTTTGAAAACACTCGGTCGGATCTTCACACACATTAGCTGGCGTCTCCAGGGATCGTGAAAGCGACACATGCGGAAGGTAGGACAGTGACGACTAACAAGCACAGGCTAGGCAGCCAGCGAATCACATGAGTACTGGAATTTTGTAATATGGGAATGCGGTCACCCCACATTTAATAGTGGGGACTTTCCTGCTCATTATCCGAAGTGTGGCAGCTGGTGGAGATGGCACATGTGCCGTTTCCCAAGCTTCTGCTGAGAAAGCGGTTGTGGATTGGAACTGTTTCGTTGATACTGGTGGCTGCATTCTACTTCTACATTAGCTTCAGGGAGGTAATTGCTGGGGGGGGGGGGGGGTTGTTCTCTGAGGAGAAAAAACAGTTATGAGGTTGGTTGGATCTGGCTTGTCTATACTAATCCACCAATGTCTTTATGTTGCAGTATGGAGGTGAGCATGAGCTGCCGAGTGTGTTACCAGTGTTCCACTGGATCCCAGTGGAGAATATGACTCAGTTGGAGCACTGTAGGAACTCCCGCCAAGGACACACCATTATTGTTGATGAGCTGGGTGAGAGACAACCACTAAAGCACTTGAGAGACATCTGAGCTTCTCAGGGCTAGCTACCTTATCCCTCCTTCTCCCTCATACACACACCTCCTACCTCTCTGTTATTTGATTCCCCTTCTCCCTCACACACACACACACACTAGGCTTTCTTTGTTCCCTGGTCAGTGTGCTTCCATCTGGATGCTGTAGCATTGAGAAGGCCAGAAGATATGACTGCAGTGGTTGCCTTGACAATGGCTGCTGTGCTATTTTTGAGCACTGTGTCTCATGCTGTCTGCATCCTGACAAAGTATGACACATGTGACCAGGCACTTCATAGCCTTGAACCCAGGGTTTCTGTTTGTCACATAGCTCTGGAGAAAAGTGGAAATGGAAGCCTGGGTTCAAGGCTAAACACATCATTGCCATGTGTTGGAATGTGACTGTGTGTTAACACACATACACACACATAGCAACCATTGCTACGCAGTATTCTGAGCCGCAGCACTGAGAGCTTCAACCCACTCTACTCCTCCATCAGAGACCAGTTTGAGCTCTGTCTTGCCAAATGCCGGACATCCTCTCAGGTGGAGACCCTCTCCATTACACCCTCACACCATCACACCACACAGCTCCACCATCATAGTTTCACCCATATTAGAATTGTTTACTACTTGCACACACACACACGCACACACACACACACACATGCACACACACGCACACACACACCTGCACATGCACACACACACATGCACACACACGCACACACACACCTGCACATGCACACACACACACATGCACACACACACGCACACACACCTGCACATGCACACACACACACACGCACACACACACGCACATGCACACACACACACACCTGCATACACACACATACACGTGCACACACACACGCACACACACACACCTGCACACGCACACACACACACACACACACACACACACACACACAGAGTGTGCAACATGAAAACACGTACAGAAATCCCCAGAGTAAGTACTGCTATGGAACAGACACGCCCACTCTCCTACCGGAAGTGAATGACAGGTGAGCATGCAATCAGAGACAGACCTGGCACAGTCATGTTTTTCGCACATCCCCTGCGGCCTTGTAAAAAATAGGATCTGGACACTTTCACTAGGAAAACTGGGGCCAGTTGACATAGCGGTGAGTAGTTGTAGGTGTTAATGGCATTATCAGATACTGGCAGCATTTGGTCTTGGTGTTCAAGAAATCTGCAAGCTGGCTATCTGTGGTGACGTATGCACATACCATATAGCGCAAAATTTTCGAGGGTCTAAATTTTCGCGAATAGTGATTTTTGAAGATTTCGTTGAAATAATTTCGCGAATTTGCTGCATGCGCATGCCGCAAACGTAATATACAATGGGCGTGGCATACAAGCCTGGTTATCTAACAAGCACCGTCACCCTGTCGTCATCCGCTCGAGCTCGCAACTGTCAGCACACCAATGCCTACTTTGAAGGTATCTCCTTGGAGAGAGATCCTTGCAGATTTGGCAGCTTAGCCCCGGGATGTTGTCCATCGACGCTCTTGCAGTCAGAGCGTGAAACCAAGGATACTTTATTACTTGGTGAAACAGTGTGTCACGTTTCAAAATTTTCGTTGAAATATTTTCCTGAACGGTTGAAAATTTGCGAAATTCGTGAAATTAAAGACCCGCGAAAATTTCCTAGTGAAAGTGTCTAGACTCTATTTTTGACGAGGCCACAGGATGTGCACACAAAAAATTTGGTCTGGGAACAAGACTAGACCTGGCGGTGAGCCCTCATGCAATCAATTCCCCCACTCCAGGCAAGTGGAACATGCTTGAAGAGTGTATTGTTGGACTGCTTTTGCCATTGTGGGTCATCTTGGTGCTTGGAACAGTGTACTCTCATGGAAGTGGCTCCATACCAATATACTGACCGCATCTTCAGGAAACTGTCTTACCAGTAGAGAGGGCTATGGTGTACCATGGTGGCATCATGGGACATACTCCACGTGTTTATTGCGGGACATTTCATGTGGTGATTTATTTTTGTACATCTTTATTCTATCTTCAAAGCCTTGAGGTTACATTACTGGGGGATATGACAGAAAAACGAATGCGTATATAAACTAAACACAATTAACCTCTACTATGAAACCTATGGATCCATGCATTGGCACACTACTAATGTTGCACTAAGCAATTAAAAAGTTGTTCTTAAAGAGGTCACATCTTTTTCGGGTTGGACATGGGGTGGATCCTTGTCTCACAGTCAGAGGGGATGTTGAAGTCATCCGTGGGGGGCTTGGTGGCATTGAATGCCATAAATGCAAAGCCAACATCACCATGGGACTCCCGACGGTTGAAGACCACAGGCTGGTTCGGAGCGTCTTGTGCCACACCCAGCTCAAGGCGTGCACCACCAGCCTAGTGTGGAGTAGAAGGCAATAAACATCCTTCTACTTATTGATCTACGTACCTGGTTGTGTGTACATACCTCAAACTGCCATATGTCGAGTGTTCTCTCATGATACTTCCTGGTGCCAGCGTACTTGGCATACATCAGCCAGTCCCAGAAAAGGGGGAGCCCACCCGACACCTTCTCGGGCTCACAATGATGGTCCGTACCATTTCTACACATAATATTGTTAATGATTTTAGTGGTACACACAAGATCAGTATGCATGTATATAGAGTGGCTAAATTTTTTTTTACGTATAGACTTAATATTTATGGTGAAGACAACTAAAATAACTTCCATTTCTGCACATAAAAATTTATAGTGGTATACATACAACTGCAAATACAGTAGTGGAATTGTGTAGGGCTGGCTAAATGACTGTCATTGCAATCATCATGTGACCCAATTGCAGTTAAGTTCAGAAGGTGAATATCATTTCAAAATGAAAATGTGCACTTTGCACAATTGAAGTTGTAAATTAATTCTTTCTCCTGCATGGGCCGGGAGCTGTGTCAGTCATATAACTTACTCTCTGACAGTGTACTCTTCTCCCATGTCGTAGCGTTCCAGATGCTCAAACACTAAATGATCCTCTGCATATTCGCTTCTCTCCAGCCCCTTCATGGCCTCCTGATCACGTTCAATTCGAGCTAGGGTTTGCATAAGAAACAATGCTGTAGCCTATCTTCATCACACGACACAAGGTAGCCTCGGTTCCCAGGCCTTCTACAGTATGCATATTGTAGACGGTGGGAAGGCCTGGGAACGAGGCTATGCTCGAAAGTGAACTGAGGTACAAATCTTCACCTTTGCCCATGAGTGTTCTATCTTCCCGGTGGAACTCCACTTCACCCTGCATGAGAGGATGCGACCACCCTTATTTATACAATGCCACCTCTGACTTTGCAACACATGTTCCGTCTACCTGAGATATGAAAGTCTCCGGGATCTTGGGCCGGGTGGGAGTCTGCGCGGCGCACAGCGCTACGAGACAAGCCAACACCGCAAGCTTCAGCATCGTGCGATTGTCGGTCGAGAGAAAGTCGGTAATGCAACGGCGACAGCAACAAGGCGAGTGGGAGGATCTGGGTTTGAGCTCCACCCTATGATTGCAACGTGTAACAAAAATCATGCAAGCGTCACGAGAATCTCAGGTGGCGTGTGAGCTCTGGTACTGCATGCACTGACCCTAACAGTGGTATTCATAGCCTGGATAGCAGGTATTATTTTAGTATGGGGGAGGGGGTCCAAATACACATAAATGCAAAGCAAACACTAAGTTCTAGAGGAAGTTTGTTCAGTCAGTATTCAGGCCTCATTCACGCCGAGCACTCTGATGGCACATTGAAGATACTTGCTGAGGGGGCAGTGGCATTGAAGATCAGTATTTCAAACATGATCACTTCCGTAGGCATACGTCGAGCAAAATAGTGGGGAGTGTTTGGGTCAGATTCTGACACACCCACCTCCAGGCGAGTTCCCCCTGCCTGAGAGATTGAGAGCAAAACTGGTAATACTACACCATGTATGTCTGGCTCCACCATCTGAACAGAATACATCTACTTACGGAAAACTCCCACTTGTCCAGTTCCACGTGCTTCTGCATCATCTTGCCAACGTAAGTGGCCTGCTGCACCCAACCCCAGTAGGGAGGAAGTGAACCAGTTCGCTTTATAGGCTCACAGTGGTTGTCATCATTTTCACTGTAATAGAAATTGGACATGTTTCCTGAAGTCTAACAACAGCACTAGAGTTGCAGTAGGGTGCCAGGTGTGTATACAAATATGCAAACACAGCAAAGAAAATTAACCAAAGTAGAAATTTGGGGTAGTAAGTACTAGCTTGTGGTTTAGATTAATACAAGGATACAAAAAGGATTTCTTAAGCCTGCAATAAACATACTCAGTTTACAAAAAGTGTTTTTTTTTAAGCCTGCAATAACATCCTCAGTTTACGTCCAATCTACAATAAACTTGACAATAAACTTGACAAACTGACACAGTAATGCACATCATGTGACAGACTTACTTCCGGATAATGTACTCCATCCCCTTATCGTAGCGCTCCAGAAACTCAAATGTGAGGTTGTTCTTGTCTGCATCTACAAACATGGTCAGTTCCATACCCTCGTTTGTTGACATATCACGTCCAATGGAGCCTGCATAAAAGCACATGTACAAGGAATGGGGCGGTATTAAAGGGGTGTGATTATACTATACACATTTGCAGGTACATTCCACTATTATATTTACCTTTGCCAAAGAGAGTTTCGCTAGCACCGCGGTGCAAGTCCACATTGCTCTGCAAACGACGTTTACACAATATTAACCAAAAATGTGCAAAATACTACAAAAAAAGTTTACGTTACCTGAGATATAAAGGTTTCCGGAATGTTGGGCCGGGTAGGAGTCTGCGCAGCGCATAGCACTACGAGACAAACAAACACTGCAAGCTTCAGCATCGTGGGTTTCTCAGAAGACTCAAAGACCCGCCAACAACGCTACAGATCGTACGATGCAAGGTTTAGGGTCCTCGAAGGCAAAGGTCATTAGTCACGCGATTCGCGGTTCAAGATTCATGCGCATGCGCACGCGCACACCACAGACAGTAGAGTAGAATACATATTCAATACCCAAACGTGGGACTTATAAAGGGTCAACTACAAACAATTGTTTATTGTTGGGGTACACTCCATACGTTACAAGTTCAGAATTCGGTAGATTCTTCACAAGCCTTCTCTGGGGCATTCTTGAGAGGAGCTTCCTCTGACGCAGCCTCCATCGTTATGGACGTTGGACTCTTATCATTTGGATTTGGATATCCACTGGATTCAAGTTCAACTTCCTCCAACTTTAATGGCAGAGGGTCAATCTTAGCAGGGGTAGGCCCAGGTTCATCGTAGATGTGTTCTTCAGCTTTCTTTGTCGACACTTTGTCTCCCCTTCCACATTTCTCCTGCAGCTCTCGTGAAAGTAAGAAGACAAAAATGGTGCAACCAAGCAGTGCACTTGCTGTGATAAAAATTCCTTGAAAGAAGCTTCGAAGTATGTAAGGCCTTCCTATGGTGTGGGTAGCGGGGAGGCCAAATCCCCAGGCAATGTCGTAGAGGAGAAGAGAGGTAATAAGGCCAGCAGTTTCTCTCAGCCACAAGCGTGAGTCGATCTCACTACGTCTGCTCATGGGGGGCTTGAAACAAGGGGCAACAACCAGTCCAATCCAGGTCTGCAGGTGGAGGAGTCCACTGATTCCTAGCAGACTGATCCAGTAGGGCCACTTGACTGGACGACAGCTGGGGGTCAAAGGTCAACAATTAACATCATGAGGCGTGGTGGGAGAACAAACTTATTTCACACTTACAATTCATCACTGACGTAGTTAGTATAGTCTGGTAGTATGGACACCATCACAATGACGAGTGGGACCACTGAAGGAGAGACAGTCATGTGCATGATACAACAGTGGGGACACACTTCTCTGCATCCACGTACCCCATGTTATAACCACAGCTGTAACGAGCACCATCACATTCTTTTTTTTCTCAAACTTTCTGAACCTCACAAACACCATCATTGTGAATGCAAGGGTGCTGACCAGGAAGAAATAGTGGAACGTGGCCGAGAGCACAGCACAGGCAACGTCAGAGGAGGAGGAGCGGGTGACGTAGTTTGGGATGATGAATGAAGTGTAGAGAGCAGTGAGACCTACGCAAAAGTTGATCATTAGCACTCCAATGGAACTCGGGGTAGTGGAACTCTGGGTAGTAGAACTGCCTGTATCCTGTTGCTGAACCTTGGGCCGCAGTAACCTGCAGGACACAGTGGGAGGTGAGCTAGTACAAGCTAGTAATAAACTGCTTTAGGACCGTATGAGAGCCAGAGAAGCAGGCTGTTGATGAAATGGGACCACGGGTGGGAGGGAGGGAGGTCCTACCTCACTGTGAGGAATATGATGGTGGGGATGAGGAACACGATGCAGATCACACCTCCTATGTACGAGAGTTCACCAATGCCAGTAGGAGTCATGTCCTGAAGCAAGCAAAGAGAAACACATTAGTACCACCCTAGCCCAAGAAATGATTGTGAATATAGCCTCATTACGAGGCATGTGACAAAATAAGCGGAGGGCATGGGAACGGGGCTAGACTGAGAACGTGGCTAGACTGAGAACACAGCTAGACTGAGAACGCGGCTAGACTGAGAACGCGGCTAGACTGAGAATGGGGCTAGACTGAGAACGCGGCTAGACTGAGAATGAGGCTAGACTGAGAACGAGGCTAGACTGAGAACGCGGCTAGACTGAGAACGCGGCTAGACTGAGAACGGGGCTAGACTGAGAACAGGGCTAGACTGAGAACGAGGCTAGACTGAGAACGCGGCTAGACTGAGAACGTGGCTAGACTGAGAACACAATCAGACATACAACAATGATAAGGCTGACTAGGTCTGTTGACATACCAACAGGACAGCAAAGTTTGTGAGGTGATCACAGTCGCACACTACTTTCCCAGCATCGTCCTCCACCCGCACCACACGAGAGCATCCCTCTGTGGACCACGCCCCAAAACCCTCATCCAGAGAAAGGTCCCAATAGGAACACTCCACATGGGCAGCAGGAAGTAGCTCCTGGCAGTGGGAGGAGGCGGGAGGAGGAGGGAGGAGGGAGGAGGGAGGAGGGAGGAGGGAGGAGGGAGGAGGGAGGAGGGAGGAGGGAGGAGGGAGGAGGGAGGAGGGAGGAGGGAGCAGGAGGGGAAGGAGGGGATTGAGGGAGGAGGGAGGAGGGAGGAGGGAGGAGGGAGGAGGGAGGAGGGAGGAGGGAGCAGGAGGGGAAGGAGGGGATTGAGGGCACATAGCACAGTCATAACCCACTCAACTTTCCATTGCTCTCCAGGTAGTCTCGTGCCCAGACCCCACCCAGTTCACGCATGACTGGGTGGGGCCTGGGCACAAGACTACTCTCCAGGTGACAGAAAGCTAGGTGGGGCCTGGGAAGTGGTAGCCTCGTACTACAGTAACTGTCTTCCACTCACTGGTTTTGTGATGAATGTTGTCCGCACGGGGTCCTGCAGGCCAGAGACGCTCACTCCACCTGTGATGTGGGATGCAATCACAATGCTCCCCAGCCTGATGGCAGACACATTGCTGTTCTGGAGATACTCTCGTCTCCTCACAAAGAGACCTTCGTTCAGAAAGAAGCTGAAGACGAGCCTTGGTGTCAGTCTGGTATTCAGACCGTCCAATAGTGTTGCAGGGAGACTAATAGAAGCGGTTGCGTCATCTGATGCCACTAGTAGGACCTTCGTCCCATTGAAAGTGAATGTGTTCCCCAGGTTGGCACTGAATCCCTCCCCTGGGAACCCAAAGGTGTTTACTTCTGGGTATATCGCCATGGCAAAATTGTTTTTGGTGATTACAAACGTTTCATTTGTGACAGGATAGCTGTCTGCTAACTCATCAATAGCAACTAGGAGTCTGTGCATGTGTGTGTGTGTGTGTGTGGGAGGGGGAGGGGGAAGGGGGATAAGGTTTGTTAGCCTCATTCTCAGACGACATTTAGCACATGTCTGTGACCTGGGAACAAGGCATGCCTATACCTTCCTGAAGTGTTAAACTCCTCGTGGCTAGCCTGCAGCTGCTCCAATGGGGCAGACAGAATGTTGTCAATGATGGTAAAGAAGTGGCCGCTCTCCTGCAGTGGTGAAGGGAACCATAAAGTCGTCATGGAGGACCAAAGACAGATATTTGTCTCCAACAGAGAACACTACACAGATGGCATAGTGCACAAATGGTACTGTCATACACCCCGGTAGCCACTCTGATTGTGACTGTAAACGCGCAAGCTAGTTTCGAGTAGCACATACAGTTGGATGTCCAGTAACATTCTGTAGCCGCTGCCACATAATCTCAGTAGCTAGGTGGATTCCCAGGCTCCCAAGTTGGTCAGTGTTAGCCGTGAGGTCTGCCACTTCGTTGTTCTGAAGAAAGGAACACACAACACATGTAGCACGCAACGAAACACAGAGAAACAGATTATGTCAGATAGACCAGCAGCAAGTGTATGTACCTCAGGCATCAGGCAGAGCTCTCTGACAACATTTGTGAAGTTGCACTTCATGTCCAGTGGCTGATTCCACTGTCCCCCAGTGACAAAGTTCCCTGCACACAACCGAGTGGCCGTGCGTGGGAGGGGGATCCCACACACGCACCGGACCTCGGCCACTGTCCCTATGGGGACCTCAGACCAGGTCAGGGAGGTGTCTAGGTCATTCATGATGATGGAAGATGGAGGAACGATGGTCGTCTCCCCTCTACAACCATCTGTAACGTTAACCAGGGAGGAGGAGAGGGAGAGGGAGAGGGAGAGGGAGAGGGAGAGGGAGAGGGAGAGGGAGAGGGAGAGGGAGAGGGAGAGGGAGAGGGAGAGGGAGAGGGAGAGGGAGAGGGAGAGGGAGAGGGAGAGGGAGAGGGAGAGAGAGAGGGAGGCACAGTATTTCATGAAGTGCATTAGAAAATTTCAAACTCCTACATGTGTCACCTACCAAATCTCTGCAAGTTGCTGAGCAAGACGTTGAGCCCCAGTTCCCGCCCCACCTGCATCACGGTGCTGGTCAATGCTGTCTCCACCCTTGCACTGTCCAGGCTGGCCTCTGAGAGCAGTGTCACTATCAGCTGTACCCCACCACTGGATGGGCGGGAGGATGATTTTAAACTTCATTTAGGGAAGAGGTGTTAACACACCACCATATAAGGATATAACAGATCATCACTCACAAGTCATGTGACATCACTTACAGGGAGTTGTGGTGTTCAATGCAGTGAATGGTTGCAGTGTTGTCTCCCATCACACTCAGCTGCCGGCCAGCTGCTCGGAACTTCAGCTATAAAACAATCATTAACACGATCAATCACATGACCAGTCACATATGAGCAGTCACATGAGCAGTCACATGAGCAGTCACACGAGTAGTCACACAAGCAGTCACACGAGCAGTCACATGATCAGTCACATGATCAGTCGCATGATCAGTCACATGAGCAGTCACATGAGCAGCTCAGAACTTACTACTATTATTGTGGGAAGACAATGTCACATGCATTATGTAGAAGTGTAAAATGGTCACCTTTGGTAAGGACGCGTTCAGCTCTGCCTGTCCAGTAGATAAAGCCGGCTGGATGGTGGCGGTATACTGCGTGATCCCTGCACACAAAGGTTATGATGATGATGTCATTCAACCCCAGAATGCCCTTTCAGCATAATGTATTAGGAATACGACCCTGCCTACAGTCAAGACCCACCCATGATGTTTAAGAATGCAGGATCGGATGTGACACTGCCCTCCCTAGCAGACGCGGTGCAGTGGTAGGCCCCTCTGTCACCCAGGTCAACCTCTGGAATACGCAACCGAGGTAACCTCTGCCCCAGGATCTCCCTCCCGTCCTTATACCACTTTACGTTGGGCTGTGGGTTGCCACTGACAGTGCAGGTGAAGCTTGCTGATTGGTGGAGCTCCACAAAGGTTGTCTGCGGCGCCTCCACGATGCTTGGCTCAGAGAAAACTGGATTTCCTGCGTACACAGAGTACATTTGATGTCATGAGGCAAGAAGCGAAAGCCAGTAGTCACTAGGGATCCAACCCAGGCTACCTGGCTTGAGCTGCCAGTAATCTACCGCACACCCTGCAGCCAGAGTATATTGTATTACAATTTCGTAATAAAGTTGTATTTGCCAAACATTAGGGAAGACGTACTGTTCTCACAGTTCACTCCGTTGACTCCCAACGGGCAGCTGCAGCTGTAGGAATACTGGTGACTTGAGCAGGTGCCTCCGTTCCGGCAGGGAAGACCAAGACAGTAGTTGGGCAGGTCTGTGGAGATGTGATGCAGTAAGAGAGGCTGTACACTCTGAGCTAATGGAGCCTTACCTCTAGAAACGATGAGTGTGTATGGCTCGGCAAGGATGGCCGTGTCCACCTCATTAGACACTCCACAGGAGTAGTTCCCAGCGTCTTCCTCCCGGAGTTCTGAGAGGGTGAGCACACTCCTCCTGGCCTGGGGGAGATGGGGCTGGAACCCTGACACCAGATTCCCAGATATGTCGAACCTCCTGTTCAAAGTTGCCTGCACCCGACAGCCATCCTTAAACCAGGTGATGGAAGGTATGGGAGCACCGTCTGCTGTACACACAAAAGGGACACTTTGGCCAACTTGCAGTGAAACATTGCCCCCTACACTCTCCAATATGGTGGGCAGAACTGAGGGGAATAGAGAAAAAAATGGCTGATGAGTTGTCACGAGTAATTCACCAATGGTCTCACCTCTAACATCCACAGTAACGTCGACTCTGGTCGTCTCTCCACCGTCCAACCCATTGTCAGCAATGCAGGAGTATGTGGCAGTGGAGATGACCTCAGAAGAACAGAGGAAGAGGGTGGAATGGTGGAGCTGTGTCGCATTTCTGCTTATCACCCGATTCATGATTCGAGTTGTGTTGGTATGTTGCACTGTTGTCTGGGTGATGTGGTCGCTTTTCTCCCACCTGATTGTGGGGATAGGGTAACCGAAAGCAACGCACGTCAGGGTTACACTGACGCCTGCAAGAGTCACAATGTCTTCCGGGACCAAAACAAGAGTTGCAGGTTCGGATATGACAGTCAGAGAGAAGTCAGCGCTGTCCGTGTTCACTACATTTACTGCAGTGCAATTGTATCGGCCAGCATCACTCTCACCTACTCCACAAATCTGCAAGACTGACTTTATAAATGGTGTCCCGTTTCTGCTTGTTCGCATCTCTATTATCTCTGTTCTAGTATTATTTATCACGTTGGCTCCATCAAGACTCCAAGTTATGGATGGAAGAGGCTCTCCGAAAGCAACGCATGCCAGCATCACTGTGCTGCCAGCGATTACCACCGTGTCTTCGGGGTGAACCACCAGCCCTGATGGCTCTGCAGAGGATCCAGAAAGATTCTTGAAGGACATCTTACCAGAAAATTTGTAGAATTCTTAACAATGACAGTATATGCACAAAACTTTTTTGCAATGTTTTGTACTAAGCCATGCGTGACGAAGAGAGTCGATGTACCCTTGATATATTGCAAATAAAGCGCACACACACACACACACACACACACACACACACACACACACACACACACACACACACACACACACACACACACACACACACACACGACAAAGAGAGCTGATTGCAAATAAAGTTTTGCCCATTTGCCAAAAATCCTCACAAATACAGAAACGTAATAAAATGCAGCTCTAACATATTCCAAATATGGTATGAACATTACCTAGAGCACAGACACTGATTGTAGCTGTGTCATTGGAGAAGGTATTGTCTGCGATGCATGTGTACTCCCCCGAGTCCATCCGGTTGATGTCACACAGCTGTAGGACTGATCGGACAAAGGTAACTCCTTGCCTGGTCTCAGTGCTCTCAAACACTTTGATCCGGGGGTTCGTGTACCTGGTGATGACACTTCCACTGGGGTCAGTCCACATGATGGAGGGCACAGGGAGCCCTCTGCTGATACAGGTGAGGAGCACAGACTGGCCAGGGTCAATCCCAATGTTCCCAGACGATACGACTATACTGACTGGCACTGTGGTGGACCAAGCATCATTGCTACATATCAAGCAAACAAACAAACAAACAAAACAACAACAACAAAAAACAATAAACAAGCAAAAAACACAAACAAACAAGGAAACAAAACAAAGACTACAGAACAAGCATCATTGCTACATATCACGCAAACAAACAAACAAAACAACAAAACAACAAAAAACAACAACAATAAACAACAAGCAAAAAAACACAAAAACAAGGAAACAAAACGAAGACAAAAACTTACCTTGAACAGCTAGCTCAAAATTAGCGTTTGTACTGCTGTTCACAGATTCTGCCCTGCAGCTGTACACCCCACTGTCCTCAACTACTCGCAGGTTACAGATCTCAAGAACAGATTTGACAAAAACTATCCCTTCTTTTGTTGTCTTGTTCTCATAAATGACGGTAGAAGAATCGTTGAACAGAGAATGGCTGTTTCGTGTCCATAAAAATTTCGGCAGTGGAACACCATATGCTATGCAGGAGAACATTATAGTTGTTCCGTAGAATGCAGTGGCATTTGGAGGAGAAACCAGAATTTCTGGGGGAGCTGGAATGATTGCAATCAAAAAACAAAAAATAGAGCAGTTTGCCCCTTACTCAGACCCCCAGTCATCAGCTGAAGGCCCCCTACAAATGGCCCCCTACAAATGGTCCCCTACAAAATGGCCCCCTACAAAATGGCCCCCTACAAATGGTCCCCTACAAAAAGGCCCCTTACAAATGGTCCCCTACAAAAAGGCCCCTTACAAAAAGGCCCCTTACAAACACCCCCCTACAAATGGCCCAAGCCCCTTTTTACCTGTCACAGTCACCAGGAAGCCGCTGCTACTTGCATTAGTGAAGCCATTGTACGCACTACAGCTATACTGCCCTCGGTCTATCAGCCTCATGTGACGTATCCTCATCACAGAGCGCACAAACATCACACCACTCTTGTTTACACGACACTCGTAGACGGTAATGTCGGGATCCGTTGTAGCCACAAGGTTCTCCAAGATTGTAATCTGTGTGTTGTTTTCCAAAGCAGCTCCGTCTTTGCTCCAAGAGATGGATGGGAGGGGGTCCCCAAAAGCAACACAAGCCACCCCCAGCAAGTTCCCAGCAGCAACCATCAGGTCTTCAGGAGACTGTACAATTTGAACTGGGTCTATATATGGATGTAGCAATAGCTTCAATACAAGTAGGTATTTGTACATATACAGGTTCTTGTAGATCTCTTACCTCGCACAAAGATGTTAAAACTGGCAAAGGCAGCTGTTACTCTGTTACTCATAGATACAGTGTACTCGCTAATGGTGCTATACTCCACACCACAAACTTCCAAGACTGACTTTGCAAAGCTACTTCCGTTTTTTGTCACAACACTCTCATAGATTTTGATCCGGCTAGAGTTTGTCAGGTTCTCTCCCAGGTGCATCCATGACACAGTTGGCAGAGGGGAGCCATACCCAATGGCAGTCAGTAGCAGAGTACTGCCTCCATGAACACGAATATCACTGGGTGAGAGCACAACCTGAACTGGTACTGTGGTGGGGGAGAGTGTTTGTGTGTGAGACATTACAGTTTCAGAGCTACCAGGTTACCCAGGCAGGTGATACGCGTGGCGGAGGCGCTTTGAGTTTCCGTAAGCAATAACCACAATTGACCAGAATTTTACCCGGGCAATGCCTGGGCCTGGAACCGCCAGTGGCGTGAGGGTGTCATGATTAAAAGAAACTGTAATACTTACCATGCACAGTGAGTTCAACCCTGGCACTATCATTGCCAAAGATGTTGGTTGCAGTGCAATTGTAGCTTCCTGTGTCACCTCCGACTGTGACTCGGCAGATCTGCAGAACAGACCTAGTAAACATGAACCCATTCTTCACTACCACACTCTCAAAGATTGTTGTTCGGCTGCCGTTCTGCAGCGTGGTGAGGCCTTCTCTCTCCCAGGACAGCGAGGGAAGAGGGTATCCAACACCCACACAGGTCAGGAGGATCGTGCTCCTAGCAGACACCAGCGTGTCCTCGGACAAGAGCACAACCTCAGCTGGCAAGGGAACTGTAGAAAGATATGTACACATAATAACTCATAATCCCTTCCTCCTGCTTTCATGTATGTGTGGTCTCTCTATACCTTCAACAGTCAGGCGAAAATTGGTGTTAGCGATGGTGATTTCATTATCAGCAGTACAAGTATATTGGCCACTGTCAGCAACTGTGGTTTTGCAGAGCTGTAAGATGGATCGGACAAATGTCACCCCTCCCTTCACCACCATGTCATTACGAACTGTGCCATTTGTCACGTTATTTCCAGCTTTGCTCCAGGTAAGGGTTGGCAGTGGGAAGCCATAAGCTACACAGGTGAGCAACACTGTACTGTTGCGGTACAACTGCTTGTCAGCAGGTTTGATCACAATCTGGGCAGGGACTGGAGGGAGGAAGCAATGGCAGATTAACAGGGAGATGTGGCTCGTTGCTGAATTGTATCAGCATTTGTATTTTACAGCACATGCACACTATATCATTTGACAAGGACAGTGTTGTTTCACTGTCCCAAGTGAGTGAACAATGTCAAATAGCAGCACACTCCATTGCTGCTTGGTATGAAGGAAATTCCAATGGAGTATGAAAGAAATGGTTAATGCACGGTTCAGAACACCGTACCACTATAGGATTAGCTACTGGATCACACTGTCAATGCTTCAGGTGGTATTGAGTCATCACCTATCTTATGTAGCATGCAAGCTAAAGTAGTTGCATGTTGCTTATATAATCCACGTAGCTTGTTTATATTATACTGCATGTTTGGAATTTGAGGCTGCGGAGGAGGGTTATGTTAGTTGTCCTCCCACTGTGCATGACGGCACTACCGATAGCACAGGACATTGTTGGAATACCTTACACTTATTTTTCAACTGCCCCATTGCACTCTTCACTCAAACAACACGAAAATCCGTGGGAAACATTCCAGCTAAAACAATTCTTACTTAACAAGTTTTAGCTATTGTTAAAGAGGTATAGAATCCAAATTACCAGGCCTGTATGTCACCACCAGCTCGAAGCTGACACTGTCGTTGGTGCCCGCTGCACTGCAGCTGTAGTTCGCAGCATCCACCTCCTTCACACCGCACAGTTGCAGCACAGACTTGACGAACACAGTCCCACTTTTATTTACTAGCGTCTCAGTTACGTTAACTCTTGGATGCACCGCGCTGTTCAGCACCTCTTGCCCCTGCCTCCAGTCAATGCGGGGTGTTGCCAGCTCTGGAAGATCGCGACTGTAGGCCACACAGACGAACACCACGGTGTTGCCCTGAGCCACCGACACACTTGCTGGCGGCGCAATCACGATGCCTGCAAGAGAAGCTCAGACAGTATGTAGCTAGCCAGGTATATAGGTGCGTGCAGGCCAAGATCTACGACGTACGTACTGCAGAACAATCCATAAAACACCAAATTTGCAGGCTAGTATGTCATGTTTGATGGCTTACCAGTACCCTGAGCTTCTGCGCTAAAAGACACACAGCCAGCTACTAGCACAAATAGTGCTAGTACAGACGATCTGTCACTCGGCATGGTTCTCGCACGCCCCCTACACGCAATTCGCAATGCGACGAGTATACATGCGCGCATTGCGCTCTTATATCTCACCCGGCCCACGCCTCCAACGTACATTTTGGGATGCTTATAGGGCCGGGATCCTCTAGCTCTACATATAAGGGTCAACTTTGCCAAATATCCTCACACATCCCGAGGGGCCGAGCGTAGCGCAGTGTAGCAATCGCAACTGGACCCATTGCTGAAAACATTCTAAGTTTGTACAGGGCCTAACAAAAGCAAAAAACAACAAAATAAAAAAAAGCTAGGGGAAAAATAATTTTAAAAAACCCTGAAAATGATAAAAACTCAAGCCTAACAAACAAACAAACAAAAAAAACAACTATTTGGCTTTTTTTTCTACCTCACAAATCAGCATAAGGGAGTAAGCTACAACTACAAAAGATATTGTTCCAAAAATCATTGTCCAAAGTCCGTTGAAAGAATTGTGATCACAGCTTGGTATCTTTGTTGTCGATTTCTTCATAGGTCCCTTCCATTGCCAGATCAACCTTGGTCTCATCCCCAGAAGCAGTAGCAGCAGCAGCAGCAGCAGGGTTAGGAATCACCACGTCACTACTCAGACGTTTCTCACCCATCTCACCAGCTTCAGGGGATGCACCTTTGGTTTCCATCTCAGTAGGCTTTGTTGTATCATACTGTGTCATGTAGAGATTCTCATCCGCTGAAAGTCGAGTGTTGTCGGTGAATGCGTACCCGCCACGTTTACTCCTACACACACGGGGAAGCAGCTTCAACCAATTTTCCCTCACCTCCCGTGAGAGGAGACAGAAGAACAGGAACACAGTGATCCCCAATAGGAAGCAGCCAGCGATAAAGATGATCTGGAAGGCAGTCCTGAGTAAGTTGCCCCTTTCGAGGGGGTGGGTCGCAGGGATGCCAAAGCCCCAGGCGATGCAGAACAGGACGACAATCACAAACAGCCCGATGTACTCCCTCACCCAGGTGCTGCTGTCATCTTTGCCATTGGGGTGGCGTGATCGGATGCATGGGGCCACCAAGAGCAGAATGAATGCCACAGCCAGGCTGAGGCAACTGGGCAGAAGCAGACCAAGCTGATAGGGGAGACCACTTGGACGACAGCTGGAGAGAAACAACAGTTAAATAGTGCCACTTCAACCTGAGTAGATTACTGAGTAGATTACTGAGTAGATTACTGGTACAGCAGATTGCAAAAGTCTTGCAACAAGCAAGTGCAAAACCATAATTGGACATAATTGAAGAGGAAGGGCATGCTGAGGCGGGAAAGATAATCAGATTCATATGTGGTAAATCAATTGTGGTTTTCCACTGTTCCGCTTGCGTGTTGCAAGACTTTTGCAATCTGCTGTAAAATTACTGCAGAATGCTTACAATTCGCCAGGCATGTTCACAATGTAGCTGGTATGGTCAGGGCCCAGAGATACGCCCATAATCAACACGGCAACCACTGCACAGAGAAACAGACAGAGGTATTCATTGCAGCAAACAATCATTGAGCAAACAGAAATGATACAAGCAATTGTGAGTATTGGAAGATTCCAACTTACGCCAGTCAGCTAGGATGGCAAAGCCAATAGTTATCTTCCTCCACTTGGATGGCTCCCAGGCTCTAAACAATGCCATGGTGGTGAAAGCAAACGAGCTGACCAGCACAAGGCAGTGGAACACAGCAGAGAACGCTGCACAGGCTCCGAGAGAGGGCTGGGCAAAGGTAGAGATGATGAACGAGATGTTGAGGGCAATGAGAGCCGAGCAGAGGTTGATCAGCAGCACACCAGTGATGGAGGACCGCAGTGAACTGCAGAACAAGGCGGGAGGGGGGGGGGGTTACTGCAAGCTGACTAACATTGAAGAAAAGTGTACTCCTGCATTGTCTGTCTGTCTGTCTGTCTGTCTGTCTGTCTAGTACCAACGTGCTATGTGTGGTTGTACCTGAAGATGAGGTAAGTCAAGAGACAGACGAGGAGGAAGAGGATGCACAATGCACATCCCAGGATGGTGTAAGGACTGATGCCAGGCTCATTCGGAACTCTAACATCCTGAGCGAGGGAGGGAGGGAGGGAGGGAGGGAGGGAGGGAGGGAGGGAGGGAGGGAGGGAGGGGAGGGAGGGAGGGAGGGAGGGAGGGAGGGAGGGAGGGAGGGAGGGAGGGAGGGAGGGAGGGAGGGAGGGAGGGAGGGGAGGGAGGAGGGGGAGGGAGGAGGGGGAGAAATGGTAATCATAAGTCAGACACCATTAGCATCATACACTGCAAGAAACACCTAACAACTGCAAAATGACTTTAACTTAAAGCATGCAGGCTAACTCGAAGAACAGCAAAGTTGGTGAGGTGGTTGCACTCGCATGTAGCTTTGTCATAGCTCTCCTCAACAAGGCTGCACCCTTCAGTGGACCATGCCCCATAGCCTCCGTCTAGTGCCTGGTCCCAGTAGGAGCACTCGGTATCCCTGCCGTTCTTTACCACCTGAGAGAGAGAGGGAGAGAGAGAGGGAGAGAGATGACCTGAAACCAGGTATGTGCAAGCAATATGGTCACTGCTGTAATGGCCACTCAACAGGTGGTGACCGAGGAAGAACTGCAGGAGTAATTGCCCACAAAAGAATTACAAGCCCAATTAAGCATGTGACATTTGTAGTCAGGGTAACACAGTGCCTCTCCCACCCACACTGTGAACAACAGGTCTTCTTCATATTGACTGGTGCATTGTTTCTGCACTGGCTGCCTAATATGCTACTTACAGGGTTCTTGTAGTAACTCTGCTGCACTGGCTGTTCTAATCCACTGATACGGACAACTCCACTGATCCTTGCGGCCATCACAATGCTCCCGAGTCTGTTGTAGGTTCGGTTGGTCTGCACCAGGTACTGCTGCCTCCGCACAAAGAGACTTTCTCTCAGGTACATATTGAAGACCAGTTTGACTGGTCTGACAAGGTTGCGTCCATTGAACAGTGTCCGTGGAAGGGTGATAGACCCGGTAGCTTCATTCAAGGCCTGCAGGCCAACGTTCTCATTGGTAAAGCCAGGGAACTGGAAGGTGTTCCCCATCAGTGCGGTGACAGTTTGACCAGTGAACGATGCCGGGTTGACTCCAGAATATATCACAATGGCAAACGTGTCTCTTGGGATGATGGTCGGGTTCCTTGTGAGAGGATAAGCGTCTGCTAGCTGATCAAGCATAGACCGGATTCTGAGGAACAAGAATGGCAGTATATTTAAGCAGGAGTATTGTAACAAAGAGGGATAGTACATCAGTAATGTTGAAAGCAGCAGAATGTTACCATAGTTACCTTCCTGAGGTGTTAAACTGCTCCTGGCTGGACTGCAGGCTGTTCATTGGAGCCTTCAGTACGTTGTCAATGGCATCAAACATCTGGTTGCTCACCTGCAGGGGAAGTACACAAACCACCAGTACACAGTTTTCAATTTCACATTACACAAGAGGCAGCCAGGAGCCAACAGCTGGTAGCACACACCAAGAGACCCCTTGTCCAGGAGTGTCTGCTACACCCTTATTGGGCTACGAGTGTCTGCCACACCCTTATTGAGCTACCACCATCAACTACTTTGTCTTGTAGTGTTTTTACTAATTTACATATGCTCATAGTTACAGTGGCCCTATAGTTTCAAGGAGCTCATCATGTCCTGTGGTTCACTTACGGTAGCATTCCCAGCGGCAATGTCAGTCTGGTTCTCCAGGAGGGAGGTGACGATGGCAATCTCATCCCTCCCCAGCTGATCAGAACTGTTTGTTATGGACACAATACGACTCACGATACCAGTCTGCAAGTCAAGAAAACACAACACATAATTATACAACCATATCTGTAATATAAACCTCATTTATATGGATAGAGGCACAGCTGCATGTGGAGGTATGTTCCCTCCAAGCCCTTTCAACTGGGCTACACTACATTGACAGTCTATAAACCTCAGATACAGAAAGTTGCATGGGGTACACTGGAACCTCTCTATTCTGGACATCTTAGGACCAAAGTGTCGTCCTGATCAGAAAGGTGTCCTCGGTTCACGGTTTAATTTACCTTCTGAAAGTGTCTCTGTGACATTAGTGTTCTCAATACAGAAATGTACTCGTTACAGGAGCTAGCTTGCTTACTAAAGAGCCTAAGAAGTAAACCACTAAAAGACAGAGAGGTCACCTCAGGCAGCTGGCAAAGCTGGGTAGCCTGGTCATCAAAGTTACAAGCTGAGTCTGACGGCTGTTGCCACTCTCCTCCAGACGCAAAGTCTCCGGCACACAGTCGGGTGGCAGTGAAGGGCACGGGGACTCCACATGGACACATGATCTCCTGCACCGTGCCGATGGCCACCTCAGACCACAGCAGTTCTCCAGAGGTTCTGTTGAGAGGGGTAGTACTTGCACCACAGCCATCTGGAGAGAGACATCAAACATGACGGAGTAAATTTTGAAGATAGTAGTCTCTCAGACAAGTTAGTTGTGATGTTAAGTTGTGCCAATCATCCGTATCTCCACTTACCAAACCGCTGGGTACCAGTCACCGTCAACGCTATGTTCAGGTTTTGTCCAGCCTGGACAAGAGCATCAGAGATGGCTTGGATTATGGAGTCACTGAGAGGTGATGTGTCTGACAAGACTGTGACCACGATAGGCACTCGCCCTGTGGTCGGACTAGAGATGTTGGGGAGGGGAGAGGGGAGGGGGAGAGAGAGGGAGAGGGGGAGAGAGGGAGAGGGGGAGAGAGAGGGAGAGGGGGAGAGAGGGAGAGGGAGAGAGAGGGAGAGGGGGAGAGAGGGAGAGGGGGAGAGAGGGAGGGGGAGAGAGAGGGAGAGGGGGAGATGAGAAAAGAAAAGAGGGAAGGAGGTTGAGAGATGGGGGAGAAGGGAGAGGGAGAGGGAGAGGGAGAGGGAGGAGGACAGTGGGGGAGAGAGGAGAGGAAGGGGGAGGGAGGTGTGAGAAGAGCTTAAAAATTAGTACAGAGAGACCCCAGGTTGGTGGGTAGTAAGTGCTTACTCTATTTGTGGGTTCTGGGGCAGCTCAACAGAGTTGAGAGTAACAGAGGTGTCACCAACAGTCACAATGGTGCCAGCAATCTGCTGGTTTATCTGAAATGAGGTCGAACACATATCACTCTATCACATACACATACACTGCCATAACCACCCACCCATCCATCTATACATACACTCCCACCATACCTCCTCCACGAGACTCTGCACTCTATCCCCCAACCCACCCACCATACATACACTCCCACCATACCTCCTCCACGAGACCCTGCACTCTATCACTCTATCACATACACTGCCATAACCACCCACCCATCCATCTATACATACACTCCCACCATACCTCCTCCATGAGACCCTGCACTCTATCCGTGGCAGTGCCAGAGGGGATCATAATGGTGAACAACAGCTGGACGACTCCTGTGTACAAAAAATGGTATGTAACATCAGCTACAGTGTATGATAAATATTAGTGCTAGCAAAGTACTAAACTGCAAATCTTACTTCAGAATTCATGAGGGAGAAACACAGATAAATGGAGAGAGAGAGAGGAGAGAGATGGAGAGAAATAGAGAGAGAAAGAGAGAGAGGGGAGAGGGAAGGGAGAAAGGGAGGGAGAGGGAGGACGAGGGAGGAAGAAGGGAAAGAGAGAGGGAGGAAGGACTAACCCTTGATGTTGAGGTAGGCATCTGTAGACGTGGCGGAGCCCTGAGTGTTCCTTGCACTGCAACGGTAGGTTCCCCTATCAGAGAGCCTCACCTCTGGAATTATGAGGACTGGACCGCTCTGCACTGGAGTCGTCTCGCTGTCCTTGAACCAGGTGATTGTGGGCTGGGGATTGCCGATGGCATTGCAGGTGAAGTTCACAGACTGGAAGAGAGAGGCAAAGATGGTGGATGGTCCAGCCAGGATGACTGGTCGTGAGAGAACCTGGACAACTGCATGAGAAAGAGACAAGAAGATGAACTCTTAGGTCCTAGTCTAGCTGGGTTGTTGGCTTGTACCGTTTTCACAGTTTCTTCCATTGAATCCTGCAGGGCAGTTACAGCTGTACGAGGACTGTTGGTTGGAGCAGGTGCCTCCATTCTGGCAAGGAGAACTGGCACAGAAGTTTGGTGGTGGTGCTGTGCAGACAGAATGAACGTGTCCAATTACATTGCTGTATGATGACACAACAACTATAATATGATAACCATTTCCATTACATCATGGTGATGTAATCATTTTTACCATGGGAGTACATAAATGATGTCACAGTGATGTCATGACAGAACAACTGACACGGGTGTTAAGTTAAATACCTGCAACAAGTCAAACAAATTACTCACCAGGGTTGACAGTAAGCCGATATGGTGCTCTAAGTTCAGCTGTCATGCCAATCCTATTGGTGGCCTTGCAGGAGTACCTCCCACTGTCCCTCTCACTGAGGTCAGAGATAGTGAGGACACTCCGCCTCCGCTCAGTGATGTCTGGACGCAGTCCGGGTCTCACTGTCTCGTTGGACACACTAAACCTGGGGCTCTGGCTGGTCTGAAGCAGGGAACCATTTTGCAGCCACAAGATGGCCGGAGTTGGAATGCCATCAGCCGTACAAGTGAAGGAGACCGTTTGACTGCTATCACGTGTCGAGGTGGTGCCACCATTCTCCATAATGTAGGGCTCAGCTGAAGTGAGACAAAGAAAGCCAAATTTGAACGGTTAGTTGCATGTGGGGTAGCTAAGTTGCCCACTACTCACCGTTCACATTGAGTATTACTGAGGCCGAGTTCGCCCCTGCAGGGTTGTTAGCTGTGAGACTATAAGACCCTCGGTCTGTCAGAGACACGTTGGAGGTTGTCAGTGAGAGTCGGTTGGCAGAGAAGGTGTATCTTGTGTCAGCTCCCACACTGATGGTGTTATCATTAAACTCCCAGGTGATGTTGCTCGGGGAGACGGGAGGATAGTCCCCACTGATGGAGAACGTGAGGGTCACAGCCCTCCCAGCAATGGCAGTGGCAGTGTCTCCGGTCACAGTTGGCCGAGCTGTAGGGGAGTACCACACGTTCCAAGTGAGTGGCCTGCGGTGCATTCCTTAGTAACGTGTTTACATAGTCAAAATATTTCCATAGCGCTAAAGTATTTCTGTATTGGATACACAACCAAAACAGAGCAAGTGAGTAATTCTTAGTGAGTGGTCTCAAGCTTACTGAAACGACAGCGGGAGTCTGAGGGCTGGTTCCATCGTCCTCCAGAGATGATGTCTCCGCCACACAGACGGGAAGCAGTTCGTGGCACGGTCACCTGATCACAGCCATAGACGTTGCACGGGCACTGGTGCATAGTAGTTATCCCAATGGCTACTTCAGACCACTGGAAGCTCAGAAGGTGTCCAGAAGAAGTGTTAAGGGTGGTGTTTTCCATCAGACAGCCATCTGGAAAGCAGGAACAAAATGGAGTTTGCAGCTTCCAACTCCAAAGTTCTCTCCACTCACTGAAGGTTTACTCCACCCCCCCCCCCCCCAACTCACTCACCAAATCTTGCAATGTTTTCCACTGTAACATTCACACCCAGCTCCTCTGCCTCCTCCACAACTGTATCTCCTAATTCCTCCAGGACGGTTCCACTAGGTCCTGGGTCAGAGGCATTGGTGCGGGCAGCTTCCTCATCGACAACTGTCACCAGGACACTCAGTTCTCCTGTGCTAGAGCTGGGAGTGGGGAGGAGGAAGGGAGAGGGAGAGGAGGAAGGGAGAGGGGGAGGAGGAAGAGGAGTAGGAGGAAGGGAGAGAGAAAAGGAGGAGTATTAGATCAGTCAATCTTGGTATGTGAGTGACAGTGATGGTAGCCATGTAGGTTCTCCTTACTTGAATGTGGTATTCTGAGGAACACCCAGAGAGGCAATCAGGAATGAGTTGTTGCGGCCTCCGGGCAATTCAGTGCCTGCAGTCTGGTCATTCAACTGTTGAGGAAAGACAGTGAAATCGATCAGGGAGTGATCACATATCTATACCTCTATCTTGCGTACCTGATTCACAAAGTTATCCACCCTCTCCTGATCCTGGTCGTTCTGACGCGGACCCACGCCAGCAAAGATGTTCGAGTCCAGTGGAATTTCGATGACGATCCTAATCACATAGACCCCTTTGGTGTGTGGGGAGAGAAACACACAGTATAGTCGAGCAGTTGAGCGACTTGCAACCTTTTAGAATGAGACAGTCTATGTCTTACAAAGGCAAAACAAACAGCTTTTAGCATCAGTGTCTTGTGAAATGCTGCTCTAAATCCAACAAGTTAAACCCATTATACACTGAGTTTCATTTTCTCGAAGTTTTTCTGAAGCTATGGTAAGATCCGTATTTCCACTTCTGCTGTGAGCTAGCACTGGAAACTTGAGCTAAGGGTTTTTCATCAATTCTCTTGGGGTTTATGACCTTGACCACACCCACTCATTAGCGAGCTTACAGTGGTCAGAGCTCTCCAACAAGCAAATGCTTCTCCTGACTGAAAACTGTCTACAGTGTCAGAAATGGAGCCCCTACAAAGGCAGAGGAGCAGTTTCTACACCCATTTGTGCTAAAAAGGAGAGAAATGGCCCAGCCAGTGCCAACCAAGGCCTTTCTACAGCCAGCCAAGACAACTGCCATGTGCACGGCATGTCGTGAATATGCGCACCCACCTCCCTCTATCCCACCTTTTTTGCTAGTGCAAAACCTTTTTTCAAAATGGATTACTCCAACTGATAACATGCTGCCAAAGTTGCATGACGAGTACACTCATCATCAGTGGTTAAAGGGTTAATTAATTGTCATAGCCACGTAACTATTATACCATACAAATTTGAGTATACATACCATATAGGCCAAGGTAGCCAATGTTGGAGGTGGCAGTTCCCAGGACATTGGTTGCTGTGCAGTGGTAATTTCCTCTGTCAGACAATGTCGCACTGGGAATGATCAAGAATTGTGACTTCTCTCCTGGGATCTCCACACCATCCTTGAACCAGGCTATACTGGGTTTGGGGCTGCCATCAACCAGGCAAAGAAAGCTAGCTTGCTCATAAATAGGCACATAGACACGGCTTGGACCAACACTGATTGATGGTGCACTCTGGACTTGAACAGCTGCATAAAGAGAACATGGACATTCTCAATTGAGTACAAACAATATTTTAGCTAATACCATTTACCCAGCTCGCAGTTTCTTCCAACAAATCCTGCAGGGCAGTTACAGCTGTACGAGGACTGTTGGTTGGAGCAGGTGCCTCCATTCTGGCAGGGAGAACTGCCACAGAAATTCGGTGGTGGTGCTGTGCAGACATATATATATATATATGATTAATGTACAGTAACTTTGCTTATTTATGTCATGGTGACATAATCATTTTTACAAGGCAGGTAATGTCACAGTGATGTCATGACAGAAGAATGGCAGCTGATACGGGTGGTTACTTTGTTACTATACCTGCAGAGACGTCCAGTTGGTAAGGATCTTGAAGCACTGCATCTGTACCAATCCCATTGGTGGCCTTGCAGGAGTACCTCCCACTGTCCTTCACGGTGAGGTCAGAGATAGTGAGGACACTCCGCCTGCTCTCAGTAATGTATGGGCGCAGTCCAGGTAAGGTAGTGCGGGTCTCAACACTGAGCCTGTTGTCCAGGTTGACCAGCAGTGCTCTGTTATCTCGCAGCCAAGCAATGGCTGGGGCTGGAACACCATCAGCCGTACAAGTGAAGGAGACCGTTTCACCACTCTCACGTGTCGAGGTGGTGCCACCATTCTCCATAATGTAGGGCTCAGCTGAAGTGGGACACGACTAAATCACATTGTGCAATATATCATAAACAAATACATACATACCATTGACAGAAAGTGTGATGTAATCTGAGTTGTTTCCAGCCAGATTAACAGCCACTAGTTGGTATTCTCCATCGTCCGTCAGTGTGACATTTCTGATGGTAAGTGATCGTCGATCAGGGGAGAAGCTATATCGAGAGTCGACATCCACAGTGAGAACACGAGTGGTGTTGGGGGTTAAGCTGCTGGTAAACAGCCAGGTGATATTTTTAGGGCGTATGGTAGGGTTGTCACGGGTTACAGTGAAGGAGAGGGTGACATTTTTTCTAATAACAGTTGTAACCGAGTTTCCATCACGTGCAGAAACAACAGGAACAGCTGTAAGAGAGGGGATTCAAGAGCACTTATAAAATAAATGGCTACCCTAGTTTGCATGCTAAAATCAAGGTCCAGGTTAGTACTCACTGAGCACGTCCAGTTCTGCTGTTGCTGAGTCATTGGCATGTTGATTGGCCACAAAGCAGGTATACTCTCCAGCATCAGAGGTGGTCGTACTGAAGATGGTCAGTAGACTGGTATCTGCACCCTCACTTGTAATGACATGCTTGCTATCATTAGAGATGACAGTTCCCATAAATTCCCATGTCAGAGTGTGAACAGATGGTTCAGATGGTGCAGTGCAATTGAAGATGGCATTGCCTCCCTCCACAACAGTCTGATCCTCAAGTTCAATAATCATAGCAGGAGCTGTACAGGAGACAATTAGAGGATAATAAGATAAATAGCAGCTGCAGTTCAGACATGAGACATGTATACAAGATGATAGTAGATAAGATGACTGGAAAACAGCAGCTGCATTTCACTACTGACTTTGTATTTCCAAGAAGACAGTAGCAGTCACAGCTCCTGTGATGTGGTTGACTTGGAAAGTGTAGTTCCCTCGATCAGAAAGTACTAGGGAGTTGATTGTAAGTGTCTGCCTGTTAGATGAGAAAGTATGCCGGGAATCTTGTGTCACTTCTCTCTGTGAACTACCAAAGAACCACTGGATGTTGGCAGGAATGACTTCAGGGAGAGCATTCGAGATGGTGAAGCGCAGTGATACTCTCCTGCCTTGAACACCAATGACGGTGTTCCCTCTTTCTGGCGTCACAACTGGAATAGCTGGAGAAAAACACCATGACACTTCAAGCTAAGGTCAGTTTTACACTAATACTGGGGCAGTTATACCTTGTACAGTGAGAGTGGCCAGACTGGAAGTTGAATTGAATACCCCTCCAACAAGAGTGTTGGAAGCCATACAGAAGTACGAACCAGCATCAGAGGGCGCAATGTTTGTAAGGACAAGGCTGCTTTCATTAGCTTCATTGATGAATCTGACATTGCTTCCAGCCATAAGAGGTGCACCCTCTCCATCTTTGTACCACATGAAAGTCAGGGGCAGTGTGCCGCTAGCAGCACAGGTGAAAGTGACCCTTTCTCCCACCAGTTGAGTAGCTGGCTCTGGACTGGTTGCTACCATCACAGGAACTGCAACACAGAGAGTGCAGCTACAGTATGAACTTAAAGGATACAAACCTATTCAGTATTCAATACAGCTGAAAAAAATGCAGCACACTGTCAAAACGTATTAAGCAACATTCATAAAATTTTACCTTGTACAATGAGAGTGGCCAGACTGGAAGTTGAATTGAATACCCCTCCAACAAGAGTGTTGGAAGCCACACAGTAGTATGAACCAGCATCAGAGGGTGCAATGTTTGTAAGGACGAGGCTGCTTTCATTAGCTTCACTGGTAAATCTGACATTGCTTCCAGCCATAAGAGGTGCACCCTCTCCATCTTTGTACCACATGAAAGTCAGGGGCAGTGTGCCACTAGCAGCACAGGTGAAAGTGACACTGTTTCCCACCACTCGAGTAGCTGGCTCTGGATTTGTTGCTATCACCACAGGAACTGCAACACAGAGAATCAGCGATTTATAATGAATACTTGCACTTAACAGTATGCAATCAGAATATGAACACTGAAGTACTTCAGTGTTTATATACTTTGGTGCATACACACTGAATGCAGAACACGAGTTACTGAAGCTCTACCAACTGACTGCTATTCATTCTAACTTAGTACTCACTGAGCACGTCCAGTTCAGCTGTTGCTGAGTCATTGGCGTGTTGATTGGCCACAAAGCAGGTGTACTCTCCAGCATCAGAGGTGGTCGCACTGAAGATGGTCAGCAGACTGGTATCTGCACCCTCACTTGTAATGACATGCTTGCTATCATTAGAGATGACAGTTCCCATAAATTCCCACGTCAGAGTGTGAACAGATGGTTCAGATGGTGCGGTGCAATTGAAGATGGCATTGCCTCCCTCCACAACAGTCTGATCCTCAAGTTCAATAATCATAGCAGGAGCTGCACAGGAGACAATTAGAGGATAATATTACAAAGAACAGCAGTTTCATTCAAAATTCCTATAGTTTGTACTGACTTTGTATTTCCAAGAAGACAGTAGCAGTCACAGCTCCTGTGATGTGGTTGACTTGGAAAGTGTAGTTCCCTTGATCAGAAAGTACTAGGGAGTTGATTGTAAGTGTCTGCCTGTTAGATGAGAAAGTATGCCGGGAATCTTGTGTCACTTCTCTCTGTGAACTACCAAAGAACCACTGGATGTTGGCAGGAATGACTTCAGGGAGAGCATTCGAGATGATGAAGCGCAGTGATACTCTCCTGCCTTGAACACCAATGACGGTGTTCCCTCTTTCTGGCGTCACAACTGGAATAGCTGGAGAAAAACACCATGACACTTCAAGCTAAGGTCAGTTTTACACTAATACTGGGGCAGTTATACCTTGTACAGTGAGAGTGGCCAGACTGGAAGTTGAATTGAATACCCCTCCAACAAGAGTGTTGGAAGCCATACAGAAGTACGAACCAGCATCAGAGGGTGCAATGTTTGTAAGGACGAGGCTGCTTTCATTAGCTTCATTGATGAATCTGACATTGCTTCCAGCCATAAGAGGTGCACCCTCTCCATCTTTGTACCACATGAAAGTCAGGGGCAGTGTGCCACTAGCAGCACAGGTGAAAGTGACACTGTTTCCCACCACTCGAGTAGCTGGCTCTGGATTTGTTGCTATCACCACAGGAACTGCAACACAGAGAATCAGCGATTTATAATGAATACTTGCACTTAACAGTATGCAATCAGAATATGAACACTGAAGTACTTCAGTGTTTATATACTTTGTTGCATACACACTGAATGCAGAACACGAGTTACTGAAGCTCTACCAACTGACTGCTATTCATTCTAACTTAGTACTCACTGAGCACGTCCAGTTCAGCTGTTGCTGAGTCATTGGCGTGTTGATTGGCCACAAAGCAGGTGTACTCTCCAGCATCAGAGGTGGTCGCACTGAAGATGGTCAGCAGACTGGTATCTGCACCCTCACTTGTAATGACATGCTTGCTATCATTAGAGATGACAGTTCCCATAAATTCCCACGTCAGAGTGTGAACAGATGGTTCAGATGGTGCGGTGCAATTGAAGATGGCATTGCCTCCCTCCACAACAGTCTGATCCTCAAGTTCAATAATCATAGCAGGAGCTGCACAGGAGACAATTAGAGGATAATATTACAAAGAACAGCAGTTTCATTCAAAATTCCTATAGTTTGTACTGACTTTGTATTTCCAAGAAGACAGTAGCAGTCACAGCTCCTGTGATGTGGTTGACTTGGAAAGTGTAGTTCCCTTGATCAGAAAGTACTAGGGAGTTGATTGTAAGTGTCTGCCTGTTAGATGAGAAAGTATGCCGGGAATCTTGTGTCACTTCTCTCTGTGAACTACCAAAGAACCACTGGATGTTGGCAGGAATGACTTCAGGGAGAGCATTCGAGATGATGAAGCGCAGTGATACTCTCCTGCCTTGAACACCAATGACGGTGTTCCCTCTTTCTGGCGTCACAACTGGAATAGCTGGAGAAAAACACCATGACACTTCAAGCTAAGGTCAGTTTTACACTAATACTGGGGCAGTTATACCTTGTACAGTGAGAGTGGCCAGACTGGAAGTTGAATTGAATACCCCTCCAACAAGAGTGTTGGAAGCCACACAGTAGTATGAACCAGCATCAGAGGGTGCAATGTTTGTAAGGACGAGGCTGCTTTCATTAGCTTCATTGATGAATCTGACATTGCTTCCAGCCATAAGAGGTGCACCCTCTCCATCTTTGTACCACATGAAAGTCAGGGGCAGTGTGCCACTAGCAGCACAGGTGAAAGTGACACTGTTTCCCACCACTCGAGTAGCTGGCTCTGGACTGGTTGCTACCATCACAGGAACTGCAATGCAGAGAGTCAGCAGATAATTTGAGAGAGTATGCAAATAAACCACTGAAGTTGTTCAATGTATGTTCTAGTATTCTACCTTGGGCATTGACTGTTAGTTCAATAACTGCTGTATCATTGCCAAAGGCGTTCTCTGCGAAACAGCTGTACTGTCCTGCATCGGTCACTTCTGCACTGCATACCTCTATGATGGACTGCACGAACATTACTCCATTTTCTGTCACCAGTTCCTCATAGATGGTAATTCGGGAGTCATTCCTCAGTACAGTGTCTCCTCTGCTCCAAGTGATGGAAGGGTTGGGGTCTCCATAGGCCACACAGACAGCGGCGATAGTGTTGCCAGCATCCACATTTGTTGTTTGGTTAGGGCGAATCACAATCTGAGCTGGATCTGTGAACACAACAATGAGTTACTACCTTCCCTCAGAGGATGTGCGTACAAACACAATGTCCTACTAAACTAGTATGTCAAGTTTACCTCCTACGGCAGTGACTGATAGTTCAAAGTTGACACTGGCATTGCCAAGTTCATTGCCCACTGTACAGCTGTACTGTCCATCGTCAGCCTCTCCTACACTGCAGATCTCCAGGATGGACTGCACAAAGTTTACTCCGTTCTCAGTCACTAGCTCTTCATAGATGGTGGTACGAGAATCGTTACTCAGCTCAGTAGCCCCCATTTTCCAAGTAATGTATGGTGTTGGATTACCAAACCCTACACAGGTGAGTATCGTTGTACTGCCAGCTTCCACAGTGGAGTTCCTTGGAGATATCACAACCTGAGGTGGAGCTGTATGTACAGGATTGATTGAGTCAATATTAAATACTCAAACACATGTAAACATCAATACTTTACCTTGGGCATTCACAGTTAGTTCAATAACTGCTGTATCATTGCCAAAGGTGTTCTCTGCGAAACAGCTATACTGTCCTGCATCGCTCACTTCTGCACTGCACACCTCTATGATGGACTGCACAAACATTACTCCATTTTCTGTCACCAGTTCTTCATAGATGGCAACTCGGGAGTCATTGCTCAGTACAGTGCCTCCTCTGCTCCAAGTGATGGAAGGGTTGGGGTCTCCATAAGCCACACAGACAGCGACGATAGTGTTCCCAGCATCCACATTTGTTGTTTGGTTAGGGCGAATCACAATCTGAGCTGGGGCTGGAGGGGTGACAGTTTTGTTTTGTGCTACTACACTCCCCACTTCCAAAGGTATATATAAGCACGATGTGGCATGCTATTAACACATTCATGCACATAGGTGGCATGCTTACCTCCTGCACCAGTGACTGATAGTTCAAAGTTGACGCTGGCATTGCCAAGTACATTGCCCACTGTACAGCTGTACTGTCCATCGTCAGCCTCTCCTACACTGCAGATCTCCAGGATTGACTGAACAAACCTCACCCCGTTCTCCGTCACTAGCTCTTCGTAGATGGTGGTACGAGAGCCGTTGCTAAGCTCAGTAGCCCCCCTTCTCCAAGTAATGTATGGTGTTGGATTACCAAACCCTACACAGGTGAGTATCGTTGTACTGCCAGCTTCCACAGTGGAGTTCCTCGGAGATATCACAACCTCAGGCGAAGCTGCAGATATAGGATTGAATGAGTCAATATTTGAGGCTCATACACATGTGAACACTATTGCTTTACCTCCTGCGTTCACTGTTAGTTCAATAGCTGCTGTATCATTGCCAAAGGCGTTCTCTGCGAAACAGTTGTACTGTCCTGCATCGCTCACTTCTGCACTGCACACCTCTATGATGGACTGCACGAACATTACTCCATTTTCTGTCACTAGTTCTTCATAGATAGTAACTCGGGAGTCATTGGTCAGTACAGTGCCTCCTCTGTTCCAAGTGATGGAAGGGTTGGGGTCTCCATAAGCCACACAGACAGCGACGATAGTGTTGCCAGCGTCCACATTGGTTGTTTGGTTAGGGCGAATTACAATCTGTGCTGGGGCTGGAGGTGCAAAAGTTTCTTCTATATTTCCCCACTTCCAACAAGTTTGTGCAGCAAAATGGTGTATGTCACTACCATCTATAGTTAAACACAGCAGATATAACACTTACCTCCTGCACCAGTGACTGATAGTTCAAAGTTGACACTGGCATTGCCAAGTGCATTGCCCACTGTACAGCTGTACTGTCCATCATCAGCCTCCCCTACACTGCAGATCTCCAGGATTGACTGAACAAACCTCACCCCGTTCTCTGTCACTAGCTCTTCGTAGATGGTGGTACGAGAGCCGTTGCTAAGCTCAGTAGCCCCCCTTCTCCAAGTAATGTATGGTGTTGGATTACCAAACCCTACACAGGTGAGTATCGTTGTACTGCCAGCTTCCACAGTGGAGTTCCTCGGAGATATCACAACCTGAGGCGAAGCTGCAGATATAGGATTGAATGAGTCAATATTTGAGGCTAATACACATGTGAACACTATTGCTTTACCTCCTGCGTTCACTGTTAGTTCAATAACTGCTGTGTCATTGCCAAAGGTGTTCTCTGCGAAACAGCTGTACTGTCCTGCATCGCTCACTTCTGCACTGCACACTTCTATGATGGACTGCACGAACATTACTCCATTTTCTGTCACTATTTCTTCATAGATGGTAACTCGGGAGTCATTGGTCAGTACAGTGCCTCCTCTGTTCCAAGTGATGGAAGGGTTGGGGTCTCCATAAGCCACACAGACAGCGACGATAGTGTTCCCAGCATCCACATTGGTTGTTTGGTTAGGGCGAATCACAATCTGAGCTGGGGCTGGAGGGGTGAAGGTTTCTTTGGTAATACTACACTCCTACTTCCAAAGGAATGTGCAGTTTATACAAGCACAATATGGCATGCTATTATTACCACATTGTCATGCACGTGAATGTCACACTTACCTCCTGCACCAGTGACTGATAGTTCAAAGTTGACACTGGCATTGCCAAGTGCATTGCCCACTGTACAGCTGTACTGTCCATCATCAGCCTCCCCTACACTGCAGATCTCCAGGATTGACTGAACAAACCTCACCCCGTTCTCCGTCACTAGCTCTTCGTAGATGGTGGTACGAGAGCCGTTGCTAAGCTCAGTAGCCCCTCTTCTCCAAGTAATGTATGGTGTTGGATTACCAAACCCTACACAGGTGAGTATCGTTGTACTGCCAGCATTCACAGTGGAGTTCCTCGGAGATATCACAACCTGAGGCGAAGCTGCAGATATAGGATTGATTGAGTCAATATTTGAGGCTCATACACATGTGAACACTATTGCTTTACCTCCTGCGTTCACTGTTAGTTCAATAACTGCTGTGTCATTGCCAAAGGCGTTCTCTGCGAAACAGCTGTACTGTCCTGCATCGCTCACTTCTGCACTGCACACCTCTATGATGGACTGCACGAACATTACTCCATTTTCTGTCACTAGTTCCTCATAGATGGTAACTCGGGAGTCATTGCTCAGTACAGTGTCTCCTCTGTTCCAAGTGATGGAAGGGTTGGGGTCTCCATAGGCCACACAGACAGCAACGATAGTGTTGCCAGCATCCACACTGGTTGTTTGGTTAGGGCGAATTACAATCTGTGCTGGGGCTGGAGGTATAAAAGTTTCTTCTATATTTCCCCACTTCCAACAAGTTTGTACAGCACAATGGTGCATGCCACTACCATATATAGTTAAACACAGCAGATGTAACACTTACCTCCTGCACCAGTGACTGATAGTTCAAAGCTGACACTGGCATTGCCAAGTGCATTGCCCACTGTACAGCTGTACTGTCCATCGTCAGCCTCCCCTACACTGCAGATCTCCAGGATTGACTGAACAAACCTCACCCCGTTCTCCGTCACTAGCTCTTCGTAGATGGTGGTACGAGAGCCATTGCTAAGCTCAGTAGCCCCTCTTCTCCAAGTAATGTATGGTGTTGGATTACCAAACCCTACACAGGTGAGTATCGTTGTACTGCCAGCTTCCACAGTGGAGTTCCTCGGAGATATCACAACCTGAGGCGAAGCTGCAGATATAGGATTGAATGAGTCAATATCTGAGGCTCATACACATGTGAACACTATTGCTTTACCTCCTGCGTTCACTGTTAGTTCAATAACTGCTGTGTCATTGCCAAAGGCGTTCTCTGCGAAACAGTTGTACTGCCCTGCATCGCTCACTTCTGCACTGCACACTTCTATGATGGACTGCACGAACATTACTCCATTTTCTGTCACTATTTCTTCATAGATGGTAACTCGGGAGTCATTGCTCAGTACAGTGCCTCCTCTGTTCCAAGTGATGGAAGGGTTGGGGTCTCCATAAGCCACACAGACAGCGACGATAGTGTTGCCAGCGTCCACATTGGTTGTTTGGTTAGGGCGAATTACAATCTGTGCTGGGGCTGGAGGTGCAAAAGTTTCTTCTATATTTCCCCACTTCCAACAAGTTTGTGCAGCAAAATGGTGCATGTCACTACCATCTATAGTTAAACACAGCAGATATAACACTTACCTCCTGCACCAGTGACTGATAGTTCAAAGTTGACACTGGCATTGCCAAGTGCATTGCCCACTGTACAGCTGTACTGTCCATCATCAGCCTCCCCTACACTGCAGATCTCCAGGATTGACTGAACAAACCTCACCCCGTTCTCCGTCACTAGCTCTTCGTAGATGGTGGTACGAGAGCCGTTGCTAAGCTCAGTAGCCCCCCTTCTCCAAGTAATGTATGGTGTTGGATTACCAAACCCTACACAGGTGAGTATCGTTGTACTGCCAGCATTCACAGTGGAGTTCCTCGGAGATATCACAACCTGAGGCGAAGCTGCAGATATAGGATTGATTGAGTCAATATTTGAGGCTCATACACATGTGAATACTATTGCTTTACCTCCTGCATTCACAGTTAGTTCAATAACTGCTGTGTCATTGCCAAAGGTGTTCTCTGCGAAACAGCTGTACTGTCCTGCATCGCTCACTTCTGCACTGCACACCTCTATGATGGACTGCACGAACATTACTCCATTTTCTGTCACTATTTCTTCATAGATGGTAACTCGGGAGTCATTGCTCAGTACAGTGCCTCCTCTGTTCCAAGTGATGGAAGGGTTGGGGTCTCCATAAGCCACACAGACAGCGACGATAGTGTTCCCAGCGTCCACATTTGTTGTTTGGTTAGGGCGAATTACAATCTGTGCTGGGGCTGGAGGTGCAAAAGTTTCTTCTATATTTCCCCACTTCCAACAAGTTTGTGCAGCAAAATGGTGCATGTCACTACCATCTATAGTTAAACACAGCAGATATAACACTTACCTCCTGCACCAGTGACTGATAGTTCAAAGTTGACACTGGCATTGCCAAGTGCATTGCCCACTGTACAGCTGTACTGTCCATCGTCAGCCTCCCCTACACTGCAGATCTCCAGGATTGACTGAACAAACCTCACCCCGTTCTCCGTCACTAGCTCTTCGTAGATGGTGGTACGAGAGCCGTTGCTAAGCTCAGTAGCCCCTCTTCTCCAAGTAATGTATGGTGTTGGATTACCAAACCCTACACAGGTGAGTATCGTTGTACTGCCAGCATTCACAGTGGAGTTCCTCGGAGATATCACAACCTGAGGCGAAGCTGCAGATATAGGATTGATTGAGTCAATATTTGAGGCTCATACACATGTGATTACTATTGCTTTACCTCCTGCATTCACAGTTAGTTCAATAACTGCTGTGTCATTGCCAAAGGTGTTCTCTGCGAAACAGCTGTACTGTCCTGCATCGGTCACTTCTGCACTGCATACCTCTATGATGGACTGCACGAACATTACTCCATTTTCTGTCACTAGTTCCTCATAGATGGTAACTCGGGAGTCATTGCTCAGTACAGTGCCTCCTCTGTTCCAAGTGATGGAAGGGTTGGGGTCTCCATAAGCCACACAGACAGCGACGATAGTGTTCCCAGCATCCACATTGGTTGTTTGGTTAGGGCGAATCACAATCTGAGCTGGGGCTGGAGGGGTGAAGGTTTCTTTGGTAATACTACACTCCTACTTCCAAAGGAATGTGCAGTTTATACAAGCACAATATGGCATGCTATTATTACCACATTGTCATGCATGTGAATGTCACACTTACCTCCTGCACCAGTGACTGATAGTTCAAAGTTGACACTGGCATTGCCAAGTGCATTGCCCACTGTACAGCTGTACTGTCCATCGTCAGCCTCCCCTACACTGCAGATCTCCAAGATTGACTGCACAAACCTCACCCCGTTCTCCGTCACTAGCTCTTCGTAGATGGTGGTACGAGAGCCGTTGCTAAGCTCAGTAGCCCCTCTTCTCCAAGTAATATATGGTGTTGGATTACCAAACCCTACACAGGTGAGTATCGTTGTACTACCAGCATTCACAGTGGAGTTCCTCGGAGATATCACAACCTGAGGCGAAGCTGCAGATATAGGATTGATTGAGTCAATATTTGAGGCTCATACACATGTGAATACTATTGCTTTACCTCCTGCATTCACAGTTAGTTCAATAACTGCTGTGTCATTGCCAAAGGTGTTCTCTGCGAAACAGCTGTACTGTCCTGCATCGCTCACTTCTGCACTGCACACTTCTATGATGGACTGCACGAACATTACTCCATTTTCTGTCACTATTTCTTCATAGATAGTAACTCGGGAGTCATTGCTCAGTACAGTGCCTCCTCTGTTCCAAGTGATGGAAGGGTTGGGGTCTCCATAAGCCACACAGACAGCGACGATAGTGTTGCCAGCGTCCACATTGGTTGTTTGGTTAGGGCGAATCACAATCTGAGCTGGGGCTGGAGGGGTGAAGGTTTCTTCTGTAATACTACACTCCTACTTCCAAAGGAATGTGCAGTTTATACAAGCACAATATGGCATGCTATTATTACCACATTGTCATGCACGTGAATGTCACACTTACCTCCTGCACCAGTGACTGATAGTTCAAAGTTGACACTGGCATTGCCAAGTGCATTGCCCACTGTACAGCTGTACTGTCCATCGTCAGCCTCCCCTACACTGCAGATCTCCAGGATTGACTGCACAAACCTCACCCCGTTCTCCGTCACTAGCTCTTCGTAGATGGTGGTACGAGAGCCGTTGCTAAGCTCAGTAGCCCCTCTTCTCCAAGTAATATATGGTGTTGGATTACCAAACCCTACACAGGTGAGTATCGTTGTACTACCAGCATTCACAGTGGAGTTCCTCGGAGATATCACAACCTGAGGCGAAGCTGCAGATATAGGATTGATTGAGTCAATATTTGAGGCTCATACACATGTGAATACTATTGCTTTACCTCCTGCATTCACAGTTAGTTCAATAACTGCTGTGTCATTGCCAAAGGTGTTCTCTGCGAAACAGCTGTACTGTCCTGCATCGCTCACTTCTGCACTGCACACTTCTATGATGGACTGTGTGAATGTTACTCCATTTTCTGTCACAAGTTCTTCATAGATGGTAACTCGGGAGTCATTCCTCAGTACAGTGCCTCCTCTGTTCCAAGTGATGGAAGGGTTGGGGTCTCCATAAGCCACACAGACAGCGACGATAGTGTTGCCAGCATCCACATTGGTTGTTTGGTTAGGGCGAATCACAATCTGAGCTGGGGCTGGAGGTGTATCAAAGACAGAATTAACACAATTAATGTGTTGAAACTGAAACAGCTTTCAAAATGAACATGATACTGAGAACCTATATTGAGGCTATAACATAAATAACAGTTGATAATCTATATCACATTCACCTCCACTTTCTGTTACTGTAATCTGAACTGTAACAGCATCTGAGCCAGCTTGATTCGCTACAGCACAAGTGTACTCCCCAGCATCTGCTTCACCAATGCTGCAGATCTCAAGAATGGACTCGATAAAAGTCACACCATTCTCAGTCACCAGCTCATTGTAGATGGTAAACCGTGAGCTATTTGTCAGCTCCATGCCATTTCTGCTCCAGTTGAGCGAGGGTGTAGGTGACCCAGAACCCACACAAGCCATCACAATTGTGTTGCCTGCTACCACTGATGTATTCTGTGGGGCAAGCACAACCTGAGCTCGACCTAGAACAAAGCATAAAGCACAATTTAAGTACATTCTTCATATCGCAGCAATATTAATGCCTTGGTTCTATACCTTGCAAGGTGACACCCAGTTCAAAGTTAACAGAACTGTTGCCAAAAGAATTGGCGACAGTGCAGCTGTACTCCCCAGCATCTGTCTCTTCAGCACTGCAAAGCTCTAAGATGGACTGTGTAAATGCCACCCCATTTTCCACAACTGTTTCTTCGTAGATGGTGATACGAGAGCCATTGCTAAGCTGAGAGCCACTCTTGGCCCATGTGATGTCTGGGTTAGGTGTACCATATCCCACACATGCAAAGATTACAGTATTGCCAGTAGTGACAGTGCCATTGTCTGGAGAAATAACAATCTGTGGCGGTGTCTCTAGAAGGGAAAACACAAACTGGGGTAAGATGAGTTCAGATTCACGGCAGACTTCCATATCGCATGCAAACATACTGGAGTCTTCTTCAAACGAACCATCACATCTATAGTTTATAGTCGCGCAGGCTAACCAACCTCATCGCGGATCGCTTTCAGTATCATGCATGGGGAACTGAAAGCGATCCGCGCTGGGGTTGGTTGGGTCTGGCGTGCGAGACTACATTTAGTTAAGGAACATACGGTTCACGGTCAAGTTGAAGTTAGCCGTGTCCGATCCGATTGAGTTGCTTGCAACACAGGAGTACTGCGCGGCGTCTCCTTGTTCTACACTGCAGATCTCCAAGATGGACTCAACAAATGTCACCCCATTCACAGTCACCAGCTCCTCGTAGATGGTGAACCGGGTACCATTACTCAGGGGAGCGCCACCTCTACTCCAAGAGATGGACGGTGCGGGGTCACCTGACGCAACACACACGAACACTCCCGTCCTGGCAGCGGCGATTGTAGCGCTGTCGGAGATGATCACAATCCGAGAAGCATCTGCATAAGTAGACAAACAGGGAGTAAAAGGATCGCGCTACAAAAGTACAATGGTACCGCCGGTTTTATTGCTTACTAGTCTGGGCGAAAGAGAGGTCGGTAGCGCATGTGAGAACACACGCTAGTACCAGAAAGGCAACCGGGGACATCTTCCTTCCTCCTATGTCCTTGATCGTCAAGTCTTCTCTATTTACACACAATCTACAGTTTACACACGCCTTCAACGACGTGTTTGTTGTGAGGAAGTAAAAAAAAAAAATGGGTGCACGGTGTATTTATATGCGGCCGGACAATATTAATTAGCTTGTGGAATTGTTAAGTAGGCGCGCGCCAATACTACGCATGCGCAGTAGTACAAATCTGCCGGGAACAACGCGGCAAACGAAAATGGCTGAAGAGGAACCTATACTAGCGGCTAGCGACAGGAACGTTGCCATCTCAAAAAATGACGTAATACAAGATTTAGCTCACGTGAAACAGTGAAATTCGAACAGCACTGACATAGTTTAGGCTTTAGCTAGTCTCTAGAACCAGGGGAAACAAAGGAGAAAGCAACAGGTAGGCTCAATATTCAATATCAGTTTGCTATGCAGTAGTTTAGTGTTAGATATGAAACTGGGAGTAGCCGGAAACATATGATATGATTGCTGCGCACTGTTTTCTAATTGAAGAGCACTGTCCTAAATTTGTGTACTTTGCAAACCTTGCCAAATTGAGTTTGACGTACAGTGACCTAGAAAGCTTACCAGCTTAATGCAGTCTTATGAACTAGTCTAGTTCCCCGACTAGTATTCTACACTGAAAATAGGCTGGGCACAAGACTACTTATGAACTACACAGACACTGCTTGTGTTGCTTTTCATAAATCACCCCAATATCCCAGGCCCTTTTTTCGACGGTATTGAACAAGACTGCTCATGCAGGTAAAACAGTCACAATAGATGAAACACTTGCTTCATCAGCCAGTATATTGTCAAATTATGTGTGTCTACCCTTCAGGTTGTTGTAACTTCACATGGTCTCTGTAAGCAGCATGAGGATGGATGGCTCATGGAACTCAATAAAACTCATTCTCTTTTACAACATGTTGCAGTTCCATGTCCTCATTTTTTTGGTATTGTTTTAAGATCTTTTTGACGACTTAATTAGATACTTCTTTTAACTCCCTTACACTTATTGACAAATTTAGTTTCACTTGCACATTTCCCTCACCCTTGCCGAGGCCATTACAAATTATTCTTGAATTCGATTATTGTTGTTGCTCTCTGTCACTGTACGTTGTCACTTGAAATGCCTTTTCCTTGAGAGAGACTACATCATGAGGACTTTATATGTTGCAAGCACTTCTGGTCAGTATACATCAAAGCTTTCTAGAGAGTGTGTACTATCAGCTGCATTGATAGTTACTTATCACTTCACTTGAACTTGCGAAACATGTTTTGCCTAGGTTCTCAAGTAGCAATATGAGACTTAATCTCTTCTATGTTAATTTTAGTTTCTCCATACTGAGAAAAATACCACGGGAAAGATACCGTTACTGGACATGCATAATACAGAGTGGCAACGTTCCTGTCGCTAGCCCGCAATACACGTAGCGGTTAGCGCCAGGAACGCAACTTAGCATGAGTGGCAACGTTCCTGTCGCTAGCTCGCAATACGTGTAGCGGTTAGCGCCAGGAACGAGACACTGCGCATGCGCATAACGATGGCAACGTTCCTGTCGCTAGCCACTAGTGAACCTATGGACATCTCTTCATCCTCCCCATCCAAGGGTTCAGAGAAGACGAGTGCATCTGCGAAACCAACTCATGACTTACCGTGGTGAGAAGATAAATAGAGAAGAGAAAGAGCTTGGGTGCCGCCTTACTTTGCATTCAGTTTTAATAGTCTTTTAAAATGGTTTGCGTAGCCAGACCGGGTCTCCCCATGCGAGCTAGTCTCGTCTTTCCTACTTGCTACAGGATTGAGAAGTATCGTCCATCTAAACTCAGTGAAGTGGTGGGTAACGAGGAGACAATCAGCAGACTGGGTGTACGTGAACTTTCATAGCGAAGGAGTTTGGCTGGTAGTAATGATGTAGCTTACTTCATGTATTTAGGTGTTTGCCAAAGAAGGGAATGTCCCCAACCTCATTATAGCAGTAAGTGTACCAATGAAACTATTTGAGATGGGAAGATTTCATATTTGTCCTTGTTTCAGGGTCCTCCTGGAACTGGCAAGACTACCAGTATTCTCTGCTTGGCCAGAGCACTACTGGGAGTGGCTTACAAAGACGCAGTTTTAGAACTCAATGCATCTAACGACAGGTAATTCTTTTCTCCTTGTAGTGGGAAGGGAGGGAGGGAGGGAAGAGGGGAGGGGAAAAGGGGGGGAGGAGAAGTAGTCTCGTGCCCAGACTACTTTTCGCCCAGCGGGAAAATAGTCTGGTGAACTGCCTATACCGTTTTGGTTCCAATATTTTGAAACCACCGTGACGTCACGTCAGCTGGATTGTGAATTCAAAAACCCTCTAGTAAACAGCGAACTCCAAGACAGCCTACTTGTACTCCTTTCGAAAGATATAATAGCCTAGTCTACTCACGGCAGCTAGGGTTGCCCGATCAATGTCCATTTCGCTGGTAAATCGTTGACACGCAATGTGGAATGCAATCTTCAATGACGTCAAGTGTTAAATTAGAAAAGAACAATGCGCCAGCATTCTGGCACACTTGAACGAAAATGGAATAGGCAGTTCACCAGACCCTTTTTTCCGGCGGGCGCGAAAAATGCGGTCTGGGAACGAGACTAGTGGAGAAGATGGGGGAGGAGAAGAGGACTAAACTACATAAGTAGACCTACATGTGCTCCTTGTTTGTACAGTCCTACAATATTTATGCACCCTTTGCAGGGGTATAGATGTGGTTCGCAACAGAATCAAGATGTTTGCTCACCAGAAAGTGACACTACCAAAGGGTCGGCACAAGATCATCATCTTAGACGAGGCTGACAGGTACAGCAATACCACAGGACACATCCACTTATTGTCATTGCCCGTGTTCCAACCTATGTTTCTTTTGCTAGTATGACGGAGGGTGCACAGCAAGCCCTCAGAAGAACGATGGAGATCTACTCGAAGACAACTAGATTTGCCCTTGCTTGCAACACCTCTGATAAGATTATTGGTACGACAATCACCACCAGCACCCTAGGCTCCCTACCCCATTTTTCCAATGGAGTGTTTGGGATGAGGATTGACCTTAATTCTTGCTTCAACTTCAGAGGCTATCCAGTCTCGGTGTGCTGTGTTGAGGTACTCAAAACTCAGTGATGCTCAGATTTTGACACGCCTTCTGGAGGTTTGCGACAGAGAAAAGGTATCCTACCAACAAGCCTGTGCTGGTTGCTTGTTATTCAGCGCCATGTTTGGCTCTGTTGTGTAGATACCCCGCACTGATGATGGGTTAGAGGCCATTGTGTTCACTGCTCAGGGAGACATGAGACAAGTCAGTAACTAACTAGTCTCGGTCCCAGACCCAAAACCAACCCCAGCGCGGATCACTTTCAGTATCGCGTTTTCCCGCGCGTTATCGCGATGTACGCGCTGTATGAGGTCTGGGGACGAGACTAGTAACTAACATGCTTTGACTTTACATGTTTGTTTATTTGTTTGTTTGTTGTTTGTTGTTTGTTTATTCATAGGCTCTCAACAATCTTCAGTCTACCTATGCTGGGTTTGGATTTATTAATGCTGAAAATGTGTTCAAGGTTAGATGATGACCCTGGTGAACTCCCCCTACCTCCCCCCCCCCAACCTTGTTCCACAATGCACGCATGTTGGATTACCACACCGGCCACAATTGCACTACACATGTAGTGTGTATATCTTCTGGCTATCTTCTTCAGGTGTGTGATGAGCCTCATCCCTTGCTGATCAAGGAGATGCTTGGCTATTGTGTAGAGAGCAAGATTGACAAGGCTTACCAGATCCTCAAGTCCCTCTGGGACAAGGGATACTCACAACACGACATCATCACCAACATTTTCCGTGTTTGCAAGAACCACCAAATGCCCGAATACCTCAAGCTGGAGTTCATTAAGGTAAAGATGTTGTTTTGTTACGTCACACAAACAAAAGAGAAACTCTTTGCGAGCAACTTTAGAACACAAACAAGAGGAACTCTTTGCGAGCAACTTTAGAACACAAACAAGAGGAACTCTTTGCGAGCAACTTTAGAACACAAACAAGAGGAACTCTTTGCGAGCAACTTTAGAACACAAACAAAAGAGGAACTCTTTGCGAGCAACTTTAGAACACAAACAAGAGGAACTCTTTGCGAGCAACTTTAGAACACAAACAAGAGGAACTCTTTGCGAGCAACTTTAGAACACAAACAAGAGGAACTCTTTGCGAGCAACTTTAGAACACAAACAAGAGGAACTCTTTGCGAGCAACTTTAGAACACAAACAAGAGGAACTCTTTGCGAGCAACTTTAGAACACAAACAAGAGGAACTCTTTGCGAGCAACTTTAGAACACAAACAAGAGGAACTCTTTGCGAGCGACTTTAGAACACAAACAAGAGGAACTCTTTGCGAGCGACTTTAGAACACAAACAAAAGAGGAACTCTTTGCGACCGACTTTAGAACACAAACAAAAGAGAAACTCTTTGCGACCGACTTTAGAACACAAACAAAAGAGAAACTCTTTGCGACCGACTTTAGAACACAAACAAAAGAGGAACTCTTTGCGACCGACTTTAGAACACAAACAAGAGGAACTCTTTGCGACCGACTTTAGAACACAAACAAGAGGAACTCTTTGCGACCAACTTTAGAACACAAACAAGAGGAACTCTTTGCGACCAACTTTAGAACACAAACAAGAGGAACTCTTTGCGACCAACTTTAGAACACAAACAAAAGAGGAACTCTTTGCGAGCAACTTTAGAACACAAAGAAGAGGAACTCTTTGCGACCGACTTTAGAACACAAAGAAGAGGAACTCTTTGCGACCAACTTTAGAACACAAAGAAGAGGAACTCTTTGCGACCAACTTTAGAACACAAACAAAAGAGGAACTCTTTGCGACCAACTTTAGAACACAAACAAAAGAGGAACTCTTTGCGACCAACTTTAGAACACAAACAAAAGAGAAACTCTTTGCGAGCAACTTTAGAACACAAACAAGAGGAACTCTTTGCGAGCAACTTTAGAACACAAACAAGAGGAACTCTTTGCGAGCAACTTTAGAACACAAACAAGAGGAACTCTTTGCAACCGACTTTAGAACACAAACAAGAGGAACTCTTTGCGACCAACTTTAGAACACAAACAAAAGAGAAACTCTTTGCGAGCAACTTTAGAACACAAACAAGAGGAACTCTTTGCGAGCAACTTTAGAACACAAACAAGAGGAACTCTTTGCGACCGACTTTAGAACACAAACAAAAGAGGAACTCTTTGCGACCAACTTTAGAACACAAACAAAAGAGGAACTCTTTGCGACCAACTTTAGAACACAAACAAAAGAGGAACTCTTTGCGACCAACTTTAGAACACAAACAAAAGAGGAACTCTTTGCGACCAACTTTAGAACACAAACAAAAGAGGAACTCTTTGCGAGCAACTTTAGAACACAAACAAAAGAGGAACTCTTTGCGAGCAACTTTAGAACACAAACAAGAGGAACTCTTTGCGAGCAACTTTAGAACACAAACAAGAGGAACTCTTTGCGAGCAACTTTAGAACACAAACAAGAGGAACTCTTTGCGAGCAACTTTAGAACACAAACAAAAGAGGAACTCTTTGCGAGCAACTTTAGAACACAAACAAGAGGAACTCTTTGCGAGCAACTTTAGAACACAAACAAAAGAGGAACTCTTTGCGAGCAACTTTAGAACACAAACAAAAGAGGAACTCTTTGCGAGCAACTTTAGAACACAAACAAGAGGAACTCTTTGCGACCAACTTTAGAACACAAACAAAAGAGGAACTCTTTGCGAGCAACTTTAGAACACAAACAAGACGAACTCTTTGCGAGCAACTTTAGAACACAAACAAGAGGAACTCTTTGCGACCAACTTTAGAACACAAAAGAGGAACTCTTTGCGACCAACTTTAGAACACAAACAAGAGAAACTCTTTGCGAGCAACTTTAGAACACAAACAAGAGGAACTCTTTGCAACCAACTTTAGAACACAAACAAAAGAGAAACTCTTTGCGACCAACTTTAGAACAAACTTTAGAACTATTTTGATGAACATCTTAAGTTTTGCAATGAACTGAAATGTCACTACTTGGTAACGGACACCACCCAACAAACGTTTGGTTCAGTAGTACCACAACATACATCCTCATTCCCAGGTCACGTGAGGGATACGTGCACAATATGCTTCCCACAAAAGTTGAGTTTCATGTTCAGACTTCTGTTTGAAGGTATACATACAGAGCTTTGCAAGTTGCTTGCCCAGTGACTGCTAGCAATAGGCGTTGACATACCCAATTAGTGGTTTGTCATGTTAGAGTAAAGTAAACTTGTGGTTTACCAGGTCAATCAATGGCTTCTTAGGCTACAAGGACTGACAGTCACATTTTATGGTTTCTTCAAAGGACTTTAATCAACCACAGATACACGCTGTCCGTTTCCTTCTGACAACCTACCTGCAAAGCGCAGTAGTCATAGACTGGGAACTTACAAACTCTTTACTACCCTGTGGGGTTTCCTGGTAGTACCACACAACATTACTTAGAAACATATATAGTACTGTTCAGATAATAGTCAATTAGGAGACACAATTCTACCATGTCTGTGTAGGATGATGTAAAGTGTGCTGATACTGCTATTGGATATATGTTCTAATTTTTCTAGGTACGATAAACAAACCGACGTTAAAGTGATTTTTAATTCTACATAGTTATTTGAGTGTGTGTGTGTAATGAATGTAGAGGTGGTGAATTCTGTTAGCTGGTGACACTTCCTACACTCCTGCGCATACCTGGCCACCACAGGGGAATATCATCATACCATTGTTAGTTGTGAATTCTACAAGTAGTACTATGAATTCTTGAACCACTTATAACTCTACTACCTGAACTCTTGACCTGTTTGTTCAAGGCACTGTTTGGCATTTCCTTTCTCCACAGGAGATTGGGTTCACACACATGAGGATCACGGAGGGTGTGGACTCACTCCTGCAGCTCTCAGCACTGTTGGCCAAGCTCTGCCTCAAGTCAGTCTCTCCAGACTCTTAGCTTTGTTTGTGTTGTACCAGATGTTCCAACAGTTGAAGTATGTCACATTGTAATTGTTTAATTGTCCATAATTTTCCGTAGTATGTAACATACCTTGATAGGTGACGCAGCATTCTAAGATGGAGTCATATGATTGATGAATAATATTTACATTCCACTGTACAAATTCATACTAATGGAGGCACGTCAGGGTCATCAACAAACTCTTTGTTACTTTGTTCCTCCATTGCACTATTGCTGGGGTTAGTTTGTGGGCCTCCTGCTTCCAGTGGGACAATATTGGAGAAGTCCACCTTCTTGCCGACTCTTGGGTCCACTTCTAGCAGAGGGGGATGACCCTCACCCTCAGACCTAATTAAATGAATGTGATAATATGTACAGAGAGCAACACACTTTACTTATTAAGGGGTGCATCAACCACAAAGCAGCTTGGTAAGTCCTTGACTTCACATAGTCTTTACCTCACTCTGTGGGATTGTTGACCCCGTCTTCCACCAGCTATGAGTCTGGTTGAAGTGATCTGAGGCCTCACAATTTGCTTAACCTGTGTCCAAATCCAAAACCAAGGTAATGTAACTAAATATCACCCCCGGCCCCACCCAGCCTGGCTGTATCACGGTTCAGTTGTATACTACACAGGGTTACGTAGCTGTACATACCTTTGGCATGGTGACAAGGAGTTTGCCTGTAGTCTGTGACCTCTTCACTGTGCTGCTGTCCGGAGACACCTCCTCCTGGAGAACCAGCTGTAACACCTGCAAACATGGCCAGTAAACTGTCACTGGCCGGAATAGCCAGCTTTTCACACATGCAGAATTAAAGAAAAGAGCCTGGGTACGAGGCTACATACACAATGGGTTGGAGTGAGCAGACCTTACACCCTGGCTAGGGTAAAATGTGACTGGTTGTTGGGGTTGTGGTAAGCTGACCTTGCCCTTCATGGTCAGACGGACGTACGTTGGCTGCATGTCACAGTCAATGAGAGACGTGTCCATGAACCTGTGATAGACGACAGTGATACTGAGCTTGTGTGACTGGTTGTGAGGTAGTCTAGATACCTTGGGCAAGCCACCTCAAGCAGGTACTGGCTGTTGTCTTCGTCATCTTGCAAATGAAAATCGTACCTGTCAGACGAACAGGACACAAACAGTAAACCTCAGTCCTGACCAGAGGTACCTTCCGTACTTTCCCTCATTCACGTTGAGCATCTTGCCATCTCTCTCCAATCTCCTCACCCTCTTGGGAGGGTCTGGACCCTTGGTGCTGCAGCAGAGAGAACCACCACTGAACCTTCCACACAAGGGTATGTACAACAGCCCTCTTACTCGGCCTCCTTGTTCTTCTCCTTCATCTTCTCAGCCATGTAGCTGTGCATCTCGGTGCGAGACTCGGGGGTGTAGGGCACGAGTTCTTTCCAGAACCTCTCCTCCCCCTCACCATCCTCTTCCTCACAGGCTGAACACGAGCCATTCTGTTCAGCTGGGGGCTGGGTACCAGTACCGTTCCTGAAGAATGAAAGTTTGTAGCTGTCAAACTGACCCCCAACCAGTCATCCTTGTGACTCACTCACTCGTGGGACAAGTGAGCATTAGGGTCAGTGTACCATCGGCCATCAAACCCCGGCTTTTTCTGCTGTGCCTTCTTCAGCTCATGTTCTCTCTTCTCTTTCTCCTGTGAACACAACAGACCATCACATTGTCTGACTGATCATCAGGCTGATCATCAGGCTGATCATGAGCTAGCTGGAAACCCACTCGTTTTGTCAGATACTCCTGCTGCTGTCCGATGATCTTCTGCCGAAGTTCATTGTATCTCTGCACAAATGAGTGATGTATGTAGCGTCTGAACACACCCAACAGTCACATTTCTCACGACCACGGGGTGGCCCTGGTGTACCTGAGTAGCCAGTATTCTCTCAGACTTGGAGACTTCTCGTCCATCCAGCCATCGCAGCTGTGGCAGCGAGGCCACCACAAACTCTCGGTAGCCCTCGTAGTCTGTGCAGGGGTTGCCAGTCAGGTAGCTGGGAAGGTTCAGAGCGAAGCACGTGTTTGTCTATATCTCTCCATGTTTCCATGACAACAACACGCAGTGTCAGGTTGCCATGACAACACATTCTTTACATGAAGCATCTAGAAAATGCTCATATTGACTTACAGCTCTCTCAGGTGGCAGTTGTGCTTCAGGCTCTCAACACTCAGAAGATCTCCAACAAAATTAACAGTCAAGTCCAACTTCTCCAGAAACTCACACGCTAAAATCAAACAAACAAACAAACAAACCAAAACATCTTAATGGTGGGATTATGACACAAGAAGCGTCCAGTAGAGTGACTCAAGGTTTGAGGTGCTTCAAAAATTGGATTTTATATAGTGTGGGAAGACTTTGAAGATCTGTGGTTCACTTTATACTAGGACACATAGTGTGGGAAGACTTTGAAGATCACTTTCAGGAGACATAGTTCTTCAGTTCATGTATCCTGGTTCCACTGGCATCTGAAACTACAATTTGTGTGGCTTGACATGGCCTAGTATGGAGGCTACAGGGTATATGATACCTTCTAGCTAGGTTCATGGCCTAGTAAGGAGGCTACAGGGTATATGATACCTTCTAGGTTCTCTATCCTCTCCACGTTGTTGAGAGCAAGATTGAGGTACTGTAGCTGCTTCAGTCGACCCACATTCTCTGCAGGACAGTTGGTGCAGACTCTAATGTGTATTCAGCTGATGATGGCTGCACTGCAAGCTTACCGATCTTTGGTATGAGGTTGTTCTGCAGGTAGAGAATCTTCAGGTCTCTACACCACTTGTCCAGGTGTTCAATCCTGCACGTGACATCGGAGAAAGAGAGGAGTAGGTGTCCTCTAAAAACTAATACACAAATAAAAATGAGGCCGGCTATATATTAATGGTCTTGTCCCACCCAGCTATTCATATTGCTTGCAGTACTAGTATGGCTCGAATAATGAGGAAGAGTCCGGAAGTGTAAGCCTAAAACAAGGCTAACAGAAATGTGTGAGAGATTAGGATGCAGGAGTATAAGAGGTAGGTGGGAAATACAAGGGGGTGTGGCTGAGGAAGACCAAATTAAAGCTTGTTGGGGAGGTGACCACGCAAAAGGGAAGCATTGCATCCAGCCCAAATAGGAAAAACAAGGCTAGCAAAGAGGGTGTGGTGGAGGAAGGGAAAGGGGGTGTGGCCATGTAGCTGTGGCAGTGGGTCCTCACCGCTCTATCTCCTGCTGGTGGAGGGAGAGCTCCTCCAGTGTGGTGATTTCCCGGTTGTTGTGCTCGGCCCGGCGACGCACAAGGTCCTCCGTGACTGCCACATCAGAAGAGAGAATAGGAAGGAATGTCAGGGAGTGGAACACATGAGTGTCAGGATCGTGGAAACTTACTTCTGGGCATTCTTGATCTTCAGGTGATGACGTCATCGGATAGCAACGTTTATCATGTCAACGCGACCATGGTCGTTCAGTGACAAAGAGGTTAAACGTCGCTGCTGCGTTGCGGTTCAAAGTTCATCCTCCGACTGTGTACAAGACCGTAGAAGCGTTTTGCTGAAGCCTTCTCCCGGATAATCGGCTACACGATTCAACTCTTGTGGTGTTGTACTTCAGTGTGTGTGTATCAACAGAACAGAGCAACAGAACTGCCTCTAAGGGAAATTAACTTTCCAAACCCCACTTGCCATGTCTAAACAGATATCGGTGAGGCAGCCCTCCGGGGCCCTGGCAGTACCCTCGGGACAAAGTGGTAGAAAGAAACCCATCAAAAAAGCATTGGAGGAGGATGAGTTTACAGAGGTAAGTGATTAAGTTAATTAACCCCTGGGTTAAACAGGTCATCATATCCTCCCCCTCCCCTCCCCTCCCCTCCCCCCACACACACACTCACACAGGCCCTGACAGAGATCATTCAGCGAGATTTCTTCCCTGACATTCCCAAACTGGAGGCACAGCTGGAGTTTATCGAGGCCTCTCAGAACAACGACCATGAGAAACTGAGGGAGATATCGGAACGTTTTGCCAACACCACCACACACACACCAGCACCCTGTAGGTGTGCACATATAGACCTCTTTCTGAGCATTTCATTTCCATGGTATTACATCAAGGAAGGTGTGATCGACTGAAAATTCATTCAGTGATCATAAGAAGTGACTTGTTACGCTCAATGTAGAGCTTCCTCCCATACCGCTCCCTGTCTCCTCTGCTGTGCAACACTCAATATGCAACCTCTGATAATATCACCTGTCAAATAATACCATGTAAACCGGAATACTCTGAAGGAAAGCTATATACACAGATATGACCTTGACCAGTGTATCATCCCAATGGTGTATCAGAGACCGTGCTCATGTAATAACTAGAACATGTATATACACACCGCCTGATTGACAAGTCTGGTTGATCCTCTTGTTTCGTGTCCTGTAGCCTCTACTCCTGCCACATTCGAGACCCCGGCTACTGGTGCCACTCCTCTTGTGAGAGGCAGACTCAAACGGAGTGGTGGCCTCCATGACAGTGCTCATGCAGAGAACTCTGACCTCAAGAAACAGAAGCTATCGGATGGGAAGGGCATGGACAAATTTTTCTCACAATACCAGAGTGAAGATGACGCCTCGTTTAGTGAACTGATGGACAAGGCTAGAGAGGAACACAGACAAAAGCACGCATGGTTGTATGAGAAAGAGAAAGAGTACAATAACGAGATGGCCTTGGAAGCCCCGGAAGAAAGGTTGGCCATTATGGATGGTAGTGAGAAGGAGGGAGCCAAGATGATTGAGCAAAGATCTGCTTCGGTTAAGACATGGGGTTACACAAACAAGAACTCACTGATGTACATCCCAGAGGGAGTGGAGGAGAGCGTGAAGGAGAAGGTGGAGAACGCCTCCAAGGGGAGGGAGGTCGTGCATGCAAACACACGGCTCTCTCATGACTTTCTAAAGAAGACACAGGCAGCACTTCTGAAGGCTGCAGGCAGCACCGAGGCGTCTGGCAAGGGACAGGGCTCAAATGACAAGATCGGCATTGATGGGAAGACATTTGGGCCTGCCGAGTCCCCGAAGGTGAATGGATACGGCTTTGTTGCCACCCCCCAGATCCATCCAGGTGAGTACACACATAAACAGTGAAACAGTGTGTGTAGATGGGCAGGAGTGTATGGAGCCAGTGAGTCATTGTGCTCCTGGTGTAGTGTATGGAGCCAGTGAGTCATTGTGCTCCTGGTGGAGTGTATGGAGCCAGTGAGTCATTGCGCTCCTGGTGGAGTGTATGGAGCCAGTGAGTCATTGCGCTCCTGGTGTAGTGTATGGAGCCAGTGAGTCATTGTGCTCCTGGTGGAGTGTATGGAGCCAGTGAGTCATTGCGCTCCTGGTGGAGTGTATGGAGCCAGTGAGTCATTGCGCTCCTGGTGGAGTGTATGGAGCCAGTGAGTCATTGCGCTCCTGGTGGAGTGTATGGAGCCAGTGAGTCATTGTGCTCCTGGTGTAGTGTATGGAGCCAGTGAGTCATTGTGCTCCTGGTGTAGTGTATGGAGCCAGTGAGTCATTGCGCTCCTGGTGGAGTGTATGGAGCCAGTGAGTCATTGTGCTCCTGGTGTAGTGTATGGAGCCAGTGAGTCATTGTGCTCCTGGTGTAGTGTATGGAGCCAGTGAGTCATTGCGCTCCTGGTGGAGTGTATGGAGCCAGTGAGTCATTGCGCTCCTGGTGGAGTGTATGGAGCCAGTGAGTCATTGCGCTCCTGGTGGAGTGTATGGAGCCAGTGAGTCATTGTGCTCCTGGTGTAGTGTATGGAGCCAGTGAGTCATTGTGCTCCTGGTGTAGTGTATGGAGCCAGTGAGTCATTGCGCTCCTGGTGGAGTGTATGGAGCCAGTGAGTCATTGCGCTCCTGGTGGAGTGTATGGAGCCAGTGAGTCATTGCGCTCCTGGTGTGTATGGAGCCAGTGAGTCATTGCGCTCCTGGTATAGTGTATGGAGCCAGTGAGTCATTGCGCTCCTGGTGGAGTGTATGGAGCCAGTGAGTCATTGCGCTCCTGGTGTAGTTATGTAGTTCTTCCTGGATGTGCTGTCTTCAGGTGTGGACGCCTCTCCGCTGATGACCTGGGGTACGATCGAGGGCACTCCATTTCAACTGGAGACTGACGTCATCCCCAGTGCTGGTCCGTCTTTCAAGATGCCCAAGATCCCAAAGAGGGAGCAGATTGCGCTGAGACTGGCAGAGAAGGCTGCAAAAGCCAACAAGGAGAGAAAGAAGGCAGCTGAACTGGCAGCTAGGTAAGCCCTCAGGCAGTTTGTAAGCTCAAGATCTGTGCTTAGTTGAAGGATGTGTCTGCTACGAAAATTGTGTCAACTTTTCAAAGTGCTCCAGCATTTCATTGACTAAAGGGGTCTTGTTCTTTCTCCCTCCAGCCCTGCTGTCTTAAGGCAGAAACTTGGTGCAACCCCAAGTGCCTCAGAACGACTCCAGCTTCTCTCTCCTGCTGCTCAAAAGCTGGTCTCCAGAGCCACCACTCCTGGCAGCATCCGTGGAGCTGACAAGGTCCTTAGAGCTAGCTACACCCCCAAGCACACCCCTCTCTCTGGTCTCCAGTCCACTCCACAGAGGTCTGATTCTAATGCCACACCAAGACACAAGGCATCTGGCAGCTCCACTCCCTCACTGACTGACAACCTATTGAACCTCAGAAAAAGATGATGTTTTTTTGTACCAATTCACCTTCCCATCAGCGTTTATACCATACCCTTGCAACCTTTGAACTTCAAAGATTTATGGCAGTCCTACACTGTGATCATGACCAAGCTGGAGTGGTGACTGCAGGAACACAGAATTTGAAGTTGGGTTCAAGTAGGCCTCGTTCCAGTGGGGAGAGCCTGGGAATGAGGGTCCAAGATGGCTGCATGATGTGATGGCACAGCAAAGCCCATAGCGGGATGAAACCATGCAGATTATACTCAGGAGAAGCTGTCCATGCATACATGCTAGCAAACACAAGTACATGATCCAAATGATAGATTCTGTGTGTATGCAGTACAGCAGTTCACACACTTATAGTCACTTCAATTTTTCGGGAAAAAAACATACAATTTTTGCAGCCAAAACGTAGCATTGTAGCCTGCATGTTTGGCTGTCATACTGTGGTGGAAATGGATGTCCTTAGGATGGTGGCACTAGTTCCTGTGGCTCCCTCAGGCTCCACCTCTGTCACCTCAGCGCTACTGGTCAGACCAGTTTGTAGAACAGGCTGGTCAAGGGGATCTGCCATACAGTCAAAGAACTCATCTTCTGAGTCGCTGGCGTGGGCGGAGCCAGAGTTGGGGACGGTAGGGAGAGGGAGCTCTGTGTCCGGGGGGAGCACCTTCACTGAGTAGAACACCTCCTTGGGACGTGTCCAACTGTACGAGTTGTCAAACTTGAGCACATCTGCAGAGGAGGAGAGGAGGGAGGAAGGGAGGAGGGAAGGGAGAGAAGGAGAAGGGAAAAGGAGCGAGGAGAGGAGGGGGGGGGGGGGGGTCACAGGTGGATACCAGCCAATTTATTGTTGCTATGTGCTCACAAGTGCCGGGTTTTTCACAACGATAAACTCCGCTCTCTGGCGTGATGTGACTCTCCTTTCGCTCATGTGCAACCTGGGAAACAAAAACACAGAGATGCCAAGGTCCTGAAATGAGAGGACCTCAAAGAAGAGAGTATACAGTTTCCCGGCCCCCACAGCTTGCTTTCACGTGTGAATATCACACCATACACCGAGAGTCTGGGGAATACAGTACAACATTTTTGTACCTCCCACGGAATTTCAGTGCCTGATTGGCTGATTCCTCGCATGTATAGGGCTTCCTACTTCGCTTTACTCTACCAATAGCGTACCACTTGCTCCTTTTGTTTCTTGTCACTCTTGTGGTACACTCCAAACGCAATGTCATAATCTACGGAGATGAACTCCCACTTGAGGACACTCCGAGGCTCTGCGACCTCACATCTGATCTTTTGCACGCTTCCTCTCCCAACTACGACCCTCTCCATCTCCTCCCGGCTGGTCTCAGTGAGGTTAGTCAGGTAGTACTCTGGGGGAATGTCATCAGGGCTGTGAGTGATCTGTGAGAGAGAGGAGGGAGTCACATTAGAGAGAGAGAGAAAGAGGAGGGAGTTATGTTTGAGAGAGAGAAAGAGGAGGGAGTCACATTAGAGAGAGAGAGAGAGAGGAGGGAGTCACATTAGAGAGAGAAAGGATGGGGTGAAGAACTCGAGCTCACATAGTTGGTACACCATGGGTCTGGTTCACATCTTGTTCCCCCGTATGCCTGAGGCATCTGGTCAGGACTGATGTACTTGTGCACCACCTCCTGCCAGTTTCCTGCAAAGAATTAGTACCAGCTTGTGTGAACGACAGTGAGACTTGCCACAAGCCTAGTAGGAGCAGATGACAGGCTACTCAATGTATGTACCTCCCAGAATGTGGATCTTCTGTCGTGTTTTGGCATCTATAAAATGTTTCACCAAGTTGTAGCCCATTGGGAAGAAGGAGGGGGCTGGGGGGAGAGGTTGAGAAATCCTCTCATGGTGGGTGGGAGTGGAATAATCGATTATTGATTGAGAATCAAGTTACTTCATTACTTCTTATAGCAAAGACTGCTTTCACTCTCTCAGGGTAGTTGGCCTCAAACTGTGAGAGGATCTGCCGAGAATGAGACAGAGTAAACAAGATTCACACTATACAGTCAATGCTACAGGTCAGAGGAGGTAGGACGCGATCACGTGATGGCGACTATTAACTGACATTCCACAGCCAAGTAGTGTGGAGGCAACCTAAACGAATGACTCTTTGGATGAAGTCGCGATGGGCACAACAGGTGTGCTTGGTTTTTGACAAGGCTGAAGACGTTTGGCAGTTAAAATGGACTCCTGTGACTCACCTTGCGTCAAACTGGCAACTTACAAGCTTAGCCTGCGAGGTGAGTCATAATAACCAATTTTGACTAGCCAGATAGCTTTAGCTTAGTCGAAAACCCTATGCGCCCGTTGTGACTTAGCCCATAGAGCGACCCTTGGAGCTTGCATCCAATATTCTTGCACTTGGAATGTCATCAGAGCGCACTAATTGCCCCTACAACGTGACGTCATGTCCTCCCTCCTCTGGCTACAGGTCAATTAAGTGCTCACTTCTCTTATCAGCTCAATCACTGGCCAATGAAAGTGCCTCTTGATACTCAGCATCTCAAAATCATAGACACAGGTGACGGTTTCAATCCGCTTTCCTTTCTGGAGGGTGAGAGGTGCCAACACACACACACCCAGTAACAATACAGCTTCTCACAAAAAAAAAAAATGGCTGACTCACTTTAGCAGACAGTTCCCTGCACTTTTGCATCATCTCTTCTCCGTGCATGCACTTGAAGAGCCCAATGTCTTCTTTAGTGGCTGAACGCATGATACCTGTAGTCAAATATTGTACATTGCTCCATTCAAAGAGCTTTTTGTCTGAAGATGGGAAACTCAAGTTAAAAGACATGTCTGTCACAAAGGTAGGGTTCAAGCCGCTAGGAGTGTGAATTCTATGATAGTTTTAGCGTCAATGTAGTCATACCCCCTCCCCCTCCCCCCCCCTCCCCCTCCTCACCTACAGCATCAGTGTCAACGTGGTCGTACCACACAGGGTGCCCGTCTCTGTCTTCACCGAACCATCCCCCTGGCAAGTATTTCTTCAACACCTGTGCACACACAAACCAGAAGCTGCAGCTGTAATACTTTCATGTGCATAGGCAATAGCATTTGGATATCTTCTCTCCCTCCCTCTCCCTCTCCCTCTCTCTCTCTCTCTCTCTCCCTCCCTCCCTCCCTCCCTCCCTCCCTCCCTCCCTCCCTCCCTCCCTCCCTCCCTCCCTCCCTCCCCTCCCTCCCTCCCTCCCTCCCTCCCTCCCTCCCTCCCTCCCTCCCTCCCTCCCTCTCTCTCTCTCATTACATACATAATATCACCTTCATTTCATTGAATTCCACATACACGGTACAATGAGGGGATGGCATAGTCCAATGCCAATGTCTAAGTACATGACGACTGTACTGCACAAACAATTGGGCCATCGCAGCAATGAATAACAGAAACAAGAAATAACTTATAGCTACCAAATATGTATAGACTTACATGTACATAAATAGTTCATAAGTTCAATCTGTTCCTTGTCTCTCTCTCCTCTCTCTCTCTCTCTCTCTCTCTCTCTCTCTCTCTCTCTCTCTCTCTCTCTCTCTCTCTCTCTCTCTCTCTCTCTCTCTCTCTCTCTCTCTCTCTCTCTCTCTCTCTCTCTCTCTCTCTCTCTCTCTCTCTCTCTCCTCTCTCTCTCTCTCTCTCTCTCTCTCTCTCTCTCTCTCCCTCTCTCCCTCTCTCCCTCTCTCTCTCTCTCCTCTCTCACCTCCCTCCCTCCCTCCCTCCCTCCCTCCCTCCCTCCCTCCCTCCCTCCCTCCCTCCCTCCCTCCCTCCCTCCCTCCCTCCCTCCCTCCCTCCCTCCCTCCCTCCCTCCCTCCCTCCCTCCCTCCCTCCCTCCCTCCTCCCCATCCTCTCTCCCTCCCTTCCTCCCATCCTCCCATCCTCCCTCCTTCCCACAAGCAGTTTAGTGAACTCCAATGAGCTGTATATTGGTTAAGTATGATGAAACCAATTACACTATTTGGAACAAATCAGCCGCCAATTTGGCGTTAAATTCACGAAGCAAATAAGATTTTGAGCAGTGCGGAGGGAATTCCTCTGACCTAAGAACATAAATTTGTACATCATTAGGATTTCCTGTCATACTTCCTCACTGATTAAGTCAGACAGTAACGTTTCATGAGGCAGTGTAGCCATCTTCCCCAGGCAAATGGAACAGGTAACAATAGTTTACACAGATAGTGAAAGATAAACTACAATAACATGTACTGTTAGTTTATACCAAACAATCACGCTTGATCTATAGCCAAAACAATTACTGTAGTGTGTGGATATGAGTAGTTAATAGATGTTCCATTCCCTGCTCACCAGGTCAAATCTGCTCAATTGAAGTTACTACAACCCTCAAAACCAATAAGGCTGACCACTGTAAGTCTGTGTTTACCTCTGGTGGGGTCCAGTCCGTTAAGATCGAATCAATTTTGTACTTCCTGCGGTTCTCCATATGCTGTCGGTAAAATAGTTGCAAATTGTCATTTCTCGAAATTGAGTGTTCTGATATTCAATATGCATATTAATACAAGAGTGCACATGTATAGTGGGGCATAGTCTCGTTCCCAGACCGCATTTTTCGTGCCCGCCGGAAAAATAGGTCTGGTGAACTGCCTATTCCATTTTCGTTCAAGTGCGCCAGAATGCTGCCGCATTGTTCTTTTCTAATTTAACGCTTGACATCATCGAAGATTGCATTCCACATTGCATGTCAACGATCTACTAGTGAAATGGACATTGATCAGGCAACCCTAGCTGCCGTGAGTAGACTAGGCTATTCTATCTTTCGAAAGGAGCACGAGTAGGCTGCCTAGGAGTTTGCTGTTTACTAGAGCGCTTTTGATTCAGAATCCAGTTGACGTGATGTCATGGCGATTTCAAAATATCGGAACCAAAACGGTATAGGCAGTTCACCAGACTATTTTCCCGCTAGGCGAAAAGTAGGCTGGGCACGAGACTAATGGTGAGGCATAGTCTCGTGCCCAGCCCGCATGCGCCTCCCGGCAAGAAACGGTCTAGTGAACAAAGTTGAATTTCTTGGGCTTATTCCCCGAAAGTGGTAAGGACCAATGAGATTACGAGATCGGTAATTATTACGTAGCACTTCCCCTACAACAGTAAAATTTTTATCTCTACTCGAGTATCCGTACCTTTATTGAGTGGGTTTGGCGTAAAATGTTTTGATCGTTGCTAGGTGACACTGTTGCAAAAGTGTGCGCTAGCCCAAGAAATTTGACTTGGTTCACCAGACCGTTTCTCCTCATGAGAGGGTGGGGTCTGGGGACGAGACTAGGTGGGACAATCGTGACGCATCCATAGGCAGATTGACCATGATCAGCAGCTTGAAATGGCCTTGATATCACAGAACACACACACACACACACACACACACACACACACACACACACACACACACACACACACACACACACACACACACACACACACACAAAAATCTCCTCACGTTTCTCAGCATCTCCTCGGCTTTTCTGACTTTGAATTTCCTCGCCCGCAGCCATCTTAGGTAGAAGTAGTCGTCATCCTCGGGTTTGTCTGGAATGTCTGCCACTGCTGCTCGAAGCTGGACAGAGGAAGAGCAGGACGAGAAGCGGTACAAGGATAGCATGCCATGTCTGAGAGAAAACATTTCCTTATGAGAAGGAGGGCGAGTGTACCATATTAAACCTCTCTGTCTCTCTCACGAGGAGAGGGAGGGGACAGAGATGAAGAAGTGTTGTACCTTTCTCAGAGCCTCCTCCTGCTCTGGACTCAAGTCACCCACATAGCCACTCATCTAGTGTGAGGGAAGGCAAATTTGGTAGTACTTGAGCTATTGCTATTATAAACTTCGTTGCCCCTCCCTCTTTTCAGAACGTACCGTACTCGCGATCGCTACAGCTGTGAGAGTTCACGTTTTCTCTGTTTGGTACCAACGAATCTCAGCAGCTCTCTCCCTGGGCCAGAGTGAAGACACTGCAACGTCCAGGAAACAGGAAGATCCCATAAACAGGAAATGAATAATACAATAATCAACTTGACAGGATGTAATTAGTGTTAACGAGAAGACAGACAGTACACTGTATAGTGACGACGTGTGAAGCAGGTGAGTACGTTACTGGGCAAGCGAGTAGTAGACATTCTATGGGTGCAGTGGAATAGCCACAACAGCAGAGGCGGTTCTCTGTCCCTGATGCTGCTTAACAAATTACCCTGGGGTGCAGACGGTCTGCCTGGTGCTGCTTAACAAATTACCCTGGGGTGCAGACGGTCTGCCTGGAAACGATTCTCTCGGGCTATGACTAGATTATGCCAATTGACATCTTTTAGACAGTTTTGGACTACACATCAGACGTTTTGGCGTCAAGATCAAGCCTGAATATGCATTTTTGATAGCTCTGTACCAGTTATTAGAATGAGGAGGTGTGTGCTATCTGTCACTGTGACCTGGTACCTTCCACTGCAGTGGATGAGGATGAGTGGCTATGTTGGAGACCTCTCCCCTGCACAAACAGAAGCCCTGAGGAAGGTATGTGGCTTTCCTTGTACATCCTGTGGTAAACCACCACAAGAAGACAGGGAATTGAATTGAACTGAAATAATTTTATCCAGACAAGGAAAGGGTTACATGGAGGTAGTCCTATTAGACCCTGTGCCTAAATGGGCGTGGCTACAAGTGGCAGTGACGTCACGGGCTGTGGCGTCAGTATTCTGATGATGTAATGTAGGGCAAAAAATGGCTCTGTGAACAGCAAGTTTATACAGTGACGAGGTTGTGAGCTGGCTGCTGAACGTTACCATGAGCCACATCTAAAATCACTGAAGTATGACATATATGTACATCGCTATTAGCCTGATAACATACGTGAGCCCCTAAGCTATCTAGCTGTCAGTATTGCTCATAGGGAGCCAAAAAGGGGTCTACATGTACACTATTGCTATTCTACTGCCCTACAAAATGGCGGTGAGTATGCGGAAAATCGTATACTTTCAAGTATAATTTACGGACCACGCCCACGCAGGCACACGGTCTATAGGGAAGACACTTGTGGGAAGAAACACTCCCCCCCCCTCTATAATTTGTAGATCTCCCCTTTTTGATCTCATTACTGGTGGTTTGTGTTGATTTGTTGGCATGTTGATGTGAATGACCAATATGATGAAACACCATAGGCATGTGGAATGCTTAGAGAAGAGGTCTTTTGGATGGTAGTTGCATGGCTGCTGTTCAACACTGCCTCCCGTCCTGCTCTCCCCCTCCAGCTTCGAGCAGCAGTGGCCGACATCCCAGACAAGCCGGAGGATGACGACTACTTCTACCTAAGATGGCTGCGAGGTATGTGAGCTCATGTCACCTCTGACAGCCTGCATGACTCTCTCCATTCATGAACTTCCTGGTCCTGATGAACTTGCTTGTCTGCCCATAGCCCGGAACTTTAGTGTAGAGAAAGCCGAGGAAATGCTCAGAAATGTATGTTGTCATGACGCACACCAAACCTCATTCCCAAGCTTGGGAAGAACCTGGGAATGAGGCAAGGGACGTGTATATGTTGCGACATGTGTGAACCATTGTGTATGATACAAATGTCTGTACACATGCCTTGTACATCTCCATGTGTGTGTGTGTGTGTGTGTGTGTGTGTGTGTGTGTGTACTACAGTTTGTAACAGAAAGTGTTTGTTTCCTCTTCCTTCTCTCAGCACATGAAGTTTAGAAAGGAGATTGGAGCTGATACTATTCTGGAGGACTGGACACCCCCGGAAGTGAGTGACCATGGTCGCTCTCTCAACAATTTCTTGTCTGACATAACCACCCCATGCTCCTGTCCCTCCCTTCCTGCCCTCCCTATTTCCTCTCTCCTCCCCATTCTCCCTCCTCCTTACCCAAGGTTTTGAAGAAATGTTTTCCTGGAGGGTTCTTTGGCGAGGACAGAGAGGGGAACCCGGTGTGGTATGATGCCATGGGAAACATAGACTTTAAAGGTCAGACATCAAAAGAGTTTGATCACATGATCATCACATGACTGTCACATGATCATCACATGACTGTCACATGACTGTCACATGATCATCACATGACTGTCACATTGAATGTGTGCAGGTCTGCACCGCTCTGCAAAGAAGGAGGACATTATTAAACTGAAGGTGTCTCATTTGGAGACCACCATCAAGTACCTCAAGGAGCATTCAGAGAGGGTAAGAAAACAGCACTGTTTGTGATTACCCACTTAAACCTCCTCTCCTTCCCTCCCTTCCTCTATCCCTCCACATACACACTCAGAAAGGGAAGCACATAGATAAGGTGACTTCAATCATAGACATGGAGAACCTAAGCTATCAACGTCACTACCATTGGCCAGCCATCATCCTCTTCAGAGAAGTAAGGACTGGTAGTCTCATTCCTGGACTCTCCATCTGTGTGCAGAGGAGGGCCTGGGAATGAGGCTAACCATTGTGTCCCTGTCTGCAAAATCTTACTGCTCCATGTCGTGTAGGCGCTGGCCATGTTTGATGCAAACTATCCAGAGAGAACCAAACGAGTGTTGATAGTCAGAGGTGAGCAGGCCATTCTTGTGAGCACAATAGAACCTCTCTATGGAAGACACTTTGATATTGTCATTTAGTATCTCCTTCAGAACAAAGGTAGACAGTGTTCTTAATTCTGAAGTGCTTCTGTTTCAGCTCCAAAGATTTTTCCCGTCGCCTACAATCTCGTGAAGCTCTTCATGAATGAATGCACCCGAGAGAAGATAGTGGTCCTTGGAAGTAAGTTGGGCTCTGCCCTAGATTTCTATTCCATTCCAGAATGTAGTTTGGGAATGGTCCACAATGTGGTATCAATTCTTTGCAGGAAACTGGAAGGAGGGGCTACAAAAGTACATCAGTCCTGACCAGCTTCCTCAAGCGTATGGGGGAACGAGATGTGAACCAGACCCATGGTGTACCAACTATGTACGCACTATCTCCCTCTCTTTCTCATACGTGACTCCCTCCCCCTTTTCTCAGATTACTAGCATATAGCCTCGTACCCAGACTGTTCGTAGGACCTGGGTACGAGGCTAACCAGCATACAGTATAGACCCTTCTTCTCTCTCCCTCAGATCAACCCTGGTTGTGACGTTCCCCCAGAGTACTACCTGACTAATCTCACTGAGACCAGCCGGGAGGAGATGGAGAGAGTTTTAGTCAGGAGAGCAGGAACACATGAAGTGGAATATTCAGTTGCACTACCAGGATCTGTGCTGAGGTGTGTGTGTGTGTGCAGAGTTGTTTTAGGATGGTTAGGGGAAACATGAGGTAAGAGCTTTGCAAGAATCTGCCTGGCTCTTTCATTTGAAGCTTTCTTACTTCTGTCTCTACCCTTCTTCCTTCTCCTCTCCCTTTCTCCTTCTCCTCCTTCTCCTTTTGTAGATGGGAGTTTGTCAGCACAGACTACGACGTGGGATTTGGCTGGTTCTTCAAGTCAAAGGGGAAGCAACGAAAGATCAAACTCAAGAAAGAAGTGGTGGGTGCATGCAACAGAGGAATCGCAATTCCTGTATTGACCTTTGAACTTTGTACACCTACACAGATCCCTATGAAGCGCAGAAACAGTCATGTTATTCCTGAGAGCGGAGTGTACATGTGTCCAGCAGCTGGCACCTGTAAGTACTGTCTTATTACTGCTGTCTTGACAGTGGTAGCTCCCTCATCTGCATTATGTCTCTTTCTGTGACCTTCCCCCCTCCCCTTCCTCTCCCTCCCTCCTTCTCCCTCCCTCCCTCTCCCTCCCTCCTTCTCCCTCCCTCTCCCTCCCTCCTTCTCCCTCCTTCCCCTCCCTCTTTCTCCCTCCCTTCCCCCCTCCTCTCCTCCTCTGCAGATGTGCTCAAGTTTGACAACTCGTACAGTTGGACACGTCCCAAGGAGGTGTTCTACTCAGTGAAGGTGCTCCCCCCGGATACAGAGCTCCCTCTCCCTACCGTCCCCAACTCTGGCTCCGCCCACGCCAGCGACTCAGAAGATGAGTTCTTTGACTGTATGGCAGATCCCCTTGACCAGCCTGTTCTACAAACTGGTCTGACCAGTAGCGCCGAGGTGACAGAGGTGGAGTCTAAGGGAGCCACAGGAACTAGTGTCACCATCCTAAGGACATCCATTTCCACCACAGTATGATGGTATAATACTATGATATTATAACTGTGATTATGGTATTTGTGCAGTATAAAAACTATATTTATTTATTTATTTATTTTATTCCGGTAACTGTGTATGGTATTCATATAGACGGTAATTATCATGTTTATGTACTGTACACAAGAATTGTTTGTCTAATTGAAGGATTCTCAACTATACGGTAAATATTGACCGGCTGGGTGCCTAGCAACCATGAATGTTTGTTTCTAGACTCAGGTACGTGACAGCTGTTTGTAGATCTCATTTCTCAGTTTACGTACAAGGTTCAAAAACTTCAACCTATGTCATTTCAACGGTTGGAATCAATTTCTCGAACACGGCGCCTACATGAGAGACTTTTAGGATTACATGAACTTCAATAAACACACAGTAACACCTACATTTGCTACTTCATTTATATTTGACAATTTCATTCCTACATATCATTCACTGCATGTTTGTAGTTGCCAGGCTCTGCTTTGCGCGAGGCTTGCTGCATGTCATGTACCCCTAGTTGCTATATAATCGGTGTTACTGACATCTTGAACCACACGTTACATAACACCTAGCCAGATGTTGCACACGTCATCTGCTTCAGCCAACATCAGCTATGATCTTATCTTCTCACAATGCATGCCTTAGAAGTAGAAGCTCGACCCTAGAAGCACCAACCAATTTGCACCATGCAAATTAGTTTTACTGATTTGCAATATAAGAACACATAACTCCTATAGCAGTTGCATTAGCAAGTGGGTGGTCAGTCTCAATTATATAACTCTTCAATTTATCCACAGAAAATGGAATAAAAATAAAACCAGTGATATGAGGGGGCGGGGTCATGAGGGGGTGGGGTCATGAGGGGGTGGGGGTCATGAGGGGGCGGGGGTCATGAGGGGGCGGGGGTCATGAGGGGGTGGGGGTCATGAGGGGGCGGGGGTCATGAGGGGGTGGGGGTCATGAGGGGGCGGGGGTCATGAGGGGGTGGGGGTCATGAGGGGGCGGGGTCATGAGCACTCTTTTTGTTTAGTTTCTGCTGTTGTATCTTCCTTGTTGTCAGTCTTAAGGTGGGTCTTGTATTCTTTGCTGAGTGCAGAGCGCCAGTACTGCAGGATGGGAAGGTCTTCGTGTCCAACCAGCAAGATCTCGTGGAGTAGCTTCGTCAACCTAGAGTGGAGGAAGAGAGGGAATGGGGGCCACATAATATGGCTGGGAACGAGGTTAATTCATGGTCGTTTTATTCCCATCACAACTTTTGTTCACTTGCGGTATGAAGAGCACTTCTCGCACTGCATGCAACTAAAGCTGTGTGGTAGAGGAAGGCATGGAAGAGTGTGGTTACCTCTCATTCTTCTGGGGAAGGTCCAAATGCCCCATCTGCGAGAACTTGTACAAGACTTTCACTTTGCTGGGGAAGCAAACGATAATGACAGTATACATGAGTGTGTAGTGTGAGTGTGTGGGGTGTGTGTGGTGTGTGTGCATGGTGGGTGTGGTGTGGGTATGGTGTGGGTGTGGTAGTTGGGGGGGGACTCACTTCATCCACTCTTCCTTGAGAGCAGCTAGGGCCCTGGACACCATTGTGTCAGAAAGAACCTCACAATTTAGCAAAGCCATGAGACGCTGCAGGAACACAGGGCCTAGGAGGTGAGAGTAGTACTGTCATTTTTTCATCCTCAACCCCTCACACACACACACACACACACACACATGCACCTACATCTTTGTTCAACAGTCCTCTGTTGTGCTGAGTAGACCATGAGCTTGTAACTCCAGAGAGGATCCACCACAGCACCCGCCTCCCTCTCCCACTCTTTCTCCATCTCCTTCTCTCCCTCCACACGGGAGTAATGTCTCCTAAGAGGTGGAAGGATGTCCAAGAGAACATGGAGCTCCGATGCCACAATGTGTGGCGGCAGTTCCACACCCACAGCAAGCCCAAGAAAATTGCAGACGTACGACTCCTCGTAAGTTGGGCTGAAGCCCACGATACGGCAGCAGCTCTCTGGAACCAAATCCTGCAGGAATGGGAATCAGACCGAGCATCACGTGGAGTGCTTTTGAACAGCAGCTCCAGCTGATGAGGATAAAGAGAACGAGTGAAAGGTCGGTGATCAGAACACTGACAGCTCCGGCTGATGAGGATAAAGAGAACGAGTGAAAGGCCGGTGATCAGAGCACTGACAGCTCCGGCTGATGAGGATGAAGAGAACGAGTGAAAGGCCGGTGATCAGAGCACTGACAGCTCCAGCTGATGAGGATAAAGAGAACGAGTAAAAGGCCGGTGATCAGAGCACTGACAGCTCCGGCTGATGAGGATGAAGAGAACGAGTGAAAGGCCGGTGATCAGAGCACTGACAGCTCCGGCTGATGAGGATGAAGAGAACGAGTGAAAGGCCGGTGATCAGAGCACTGACAGCTCCGGCTGATGAGGATGAAGAGAACGAGTGAAAGGCCGGTGATCAGAGCACTGACAGCTCCAGCTGATGAGGATAAAGAGAACGAGTAAAAGGCCGGTGATCAGAGCACTGACAGCTCCGGCTGATGAGGATGAAGAGAACGAGTGAAAGGCCGGTGATCAGAGCACTGACAGCTCCGGCTGATGAGGATGAAGAGAACGAGTGAAAGGCCAGTGATCAGAACACTGACAGCTCCGGCTGATGAGGATAAAGAGAACGAGTGAAAGGCCAGTGATCAGAGCACTGACAGCTCCGGCTGATGAGGATGAAGAGAACGAGTGAAAGGCCAGTGATCAGAGCACTGACAGCTCCGGCTGATGAGGATAAAGAGAACGAGTGAAAGGCCGGTGATCAGAGCACTGACAGCTTCAGCTGATGAGGATAAAGAGAACGAGTGAAAGGCTGGTGATCAGAGCACTGACAGCTGCAGCCAGGGCTCTGGGAACGATTTGATTCCTAGCGACTGCTGGCCTTTCATTTTCTTCTCTTTGTTTCATAACAGCAAACAGGTCTTTCATGACACAGAGTGTATCCCAATATCAGAGAAGAATCTGTTTCTCACCTTGAGGACATGGATGATGGAGGTGACTGTGGTGACATCATTTCCCCGGACAATCACCTGATCTCCTCTCAAAATGTGATTGGCCAGCTCCAGAAAGTCACTGTAGTCCAACACCTACATAAATACACCACTATATCACTTTACAGTAAACTAGCGGGCATACCAACTTGCACACTCCAGTATACTAGCTTGCACACTCCAGTATACTAGCTTGCATACTCCAGTATACTAGCGTGCATACTCCAGTATACTAGCGTGCATACTCCAGTATACTAGCTTGCATACTCCAGTATACCAACTTGCACACTCCAGTAAACTAGCTTGCATACTCCAGTATACTAGCTTGCACACTCCAGTATACTAGCTTGCACACTCCAGTATACCAACTTGCACACTCCAGTAAACTAGCTTGCATACTCCAGTATACTAGCTTGCACACTCCAGTATACTAGCGTGCATACTCCAGTATACTAGCGTGCATACTCCAGTATACTAGCTTGCATACTCCAGTATACTAGCTTGCATACTCCAGTATACTAGCTTGCACACTCCAGTATACTAGCTTGCATACTCCAGTAAACTAGCGTGCATACTCCAGTATACTAGCTTGCACACTCCAGTATACCAACTTGCACACTCCAGTAAACTAGCTTGCATACTCCAGTATACTAGCTTGCACACTCCAGTATACTAGCTTGCACACTCCAGTATACTAGCGTGCATACTCCAGTATACTAGCGTGCATACTCCAGTATACTAGCGTGCATACTCCAGTATACTAGCTTGCATACTCCAGTATACTAGCTTGCATACTCCAGTATACTAGCTTGCACACTCCAGTATACTAGCTTGCATACTCCAGTAAACTAGCGTGCATACTCCAGTATACTAGCTTGCACACTCCAGTATACCAACTTGCACACTCCAGTAAACTAGCGTGCATACTCCAGTATACTAGCTTGCATACTCCAGTATACTAGCGTGCATACTCCAGTATACTAGTGTGCATACTCCAGTATACTAGCTTGCATACTCCAGTATACTAGCTTGCACACTCCAGTAAACTAGCGTGCATACTCCAGTAAACTAGCGTGCTAGGTAGTAATATAAGCTAGCTTGAAACATAATACTGGCCCACCTTGAACAGGTGCCTCAATGACCGGAAGGATGGTTGGTCGCTCACTAGAAGGACAGATGGAAGGATCACAGTAAGCCAGTCAAATGGGACAGCCATTTCTAGTGTACCTTGTACCACGCTGAATTCCCTAGTATTGACTGGCTTGTCAAGAGACGCCATTGGGTCACAATGGGTGGCATCCTGTAGCAGCGGCTCCGGAGAGGCCATCACCTTGCGTGTGTGTGTGAGTGTGGGTGGGTGGGTGTGAGTGTGTGAATGAGCAAGTGTATATATACAAGACCCCTAAACAATGACACATAGAACATGCATGGTAGCCAACAAGCAAACCTAACCATGTGCCCCCATACCTGTGGCGGACCCTCCAGGATGCACTCGGTGACCCGCTGCCCCCCGGCCTTCAGCAGAAAGACAAAGTAGCGGTGCAGGTACACAAAGATATCCTTGTCTCCTGTCAGCTCAATCAGGGACCGCCCAGTCTGGTTGCTACGGATACAGCGAAGGTGATCTACAATGGCGGACAAATTTTATCTCAAGATGTTTCCTCAAGTTAGCTGTTTTGCGTGCTTCTCACCCGGTCCGTGGAGGCTGGAGAAGCTGGAGCGGAGGGAGCGTGCCTGTGAGGATTTAGTCTCTTCAGACTCCTGGTGGAACACTGCCTCTGTCTGAGGAGGAAGAAAAGGGAGGGAGGGATGGAGAGAGAGAAAATGAAGGAGGGAAAAGGGAGAGAAGAAGGTAGACAGAAAGGGGAGTGAAGTGGTACCGTTCCCATTTAATAATCACATGGAATTAGAACCAGGCTAAAGCAATTTCTCATGGTTTCTTCCCCATGGCTCTACAAAAGGGACGGCTCTTGTTCAAAGTATGCTGCACACCTTGGCCTGCAGATCATCAATGAGCGCTCTCAGATGTTTCACAAGGAAGGGCCACGAGTTGATCAGAAACACTCGGTCCATCATCACCACAATGAAACTGTACCTGTACGGTGGGTTCAAGTTTAGCCGGGTGATGTAATCGTTAATTGTTTATTGGAGGGGCCGACTCACAGGCGGCTGAATCCTCTGGCTTGTGAGTCCTGGAGGTTGAAGGTGTGGGAGAGAACGTGGCAGCTGCTGTCCTCACCAAACACAATGGGGCCCTCCCGTCCAGGGCACACCTCACAGTTTAGACTGTGTGTGTGTATGTGTGTGTGTGTGTGTGTGTGTGTGTGTGTGTGTGTGTGTGTGTGTGTGTGTGTGTGTGTGTGTGTGTGTGTGTGTGTGTGTGTGTGTGTGTGTGTGTGTGTGTGTGATTATATCATCTTGTGATCTTGTGTTGTTTTGAACTACTGACTTACCTCCTGACACAGGCCTGTCTGAGGACACTATACAACTGTGGTTGTTCGGGATACTGCCCACTGATGTAGCTGATCTGGGCCTTGGCATCGTAGGAGATGAAGCCAGGCATGTCCACTGGGACTGAGCGACAGGCCTGTGAGTGTGTGGGTGTGTGATGCATGAGGGAAGCAGAGAAGTGAGTGAGTGGAAGTGTGAAGTGGAGGAGGGAGGGAGCAGAGGTGGCGAGGGGAGGAAGGGAGGAGGTGAGGGAAGTAGAAGGTTGAGGGAGGATGTGTGCCTGTGTGAGAGGGAGGGGTGAGGTGGTGACAGAGTGCTAATGATTCTCACCTCACACTGGTCAGAGGACTTTGGTGGGGGGTGCATGAGGGATGAGAGAGAGCCGTCTGAAGTGGTGCTGTCAGACCTACGATACAAGACACAAGCCAACCATCACTAGAATTAACCTTGTTCCCAGGCCTCATGGGAGCCCGGGAATGAGGCCAGGACTATCGATAACATAGTCAAACTCTAGCCTCGTTCCCAGGCCCTCCCAGGCACTCGCCCAGCTTCCCATTGCTTGCAGACTGTACTGCATGTGATCAAGTACTGGTTTAGTCTAGCATAGTCTGGCAAAAGTCTTGTTATGCAATCTGACTAATCTCGTGCAACCAGGCTCTCACTGGGAAGATGAAAGTCTGATTGCACAAGATTAAGAGTAAGACAGGGAAAGCCTGGGAATAAAACGAACCTCTCAAACGTTGGGAGCCGTTTGTCAGGCGGGACTGAGTCCATGAGTAGCTGAGCATCGTGTGCACTGTGGAAGGCCTGAGAGGAGGGATACGCTCAACATAATGCCAAGTGTAGTCTGGACTCCGGATCTTTCTGACCGGGCCTAGGGTCCAGACTTGAATCTCGTACTTCTTAGAACGAGTCTAAACATGCGGCAAACTTTGAGTGGTAGGCTTACCTGAGTACAAAACATGATGCAAGGCCCGTGGGCCTCACAAAAATGACAAAGAGCCACGATGGCGTTCATCTTCACCGATCTTCTGACTTCAGTCTGTCTAGTACCCCGGTATAGTCTGGATACACGATGACCTCATGAGTCACATGGCGTTCACAAGCCACACCCGCTTCTCCTGGCTCGTTCTGAAGCGGGTCCAAGATCTGGGAACGAGTTAGTCTCACGTGGCTTCCTTCAGTTCATCATCATGCATGCATGCCATGGCTCAATCAATGGTCAAAATGAGGAAATTAACAGTTAACAACGCAATTAGTGAGGAGGGAGGGACTCACACGTGAAGCCACTTAGTTTTTAACAGCAAGCTCAGCTCTGACCTCCAGGTCCTAGGAGACATTATGTACGGTCTACTTCTGGACAGCATCCAGAAGTTCATTCAGGAGAAGTATGGAGAGCGATACTGGGTGAAAATCCGGCGGCGAGCCAAAGTCAGCAACCACTGGTTTGTGACTCACGAAGTGTACGGGGACAATGTCATGAGCGAGCTTGTGGAGGCGGCCGCCCTGGAGCTGGGCGAAGAGGCCAACACGGTTATGATGATGTTTGGGCAGTATTTTGTGCAGACCATTGGGCGGTACGGCTATGCGCGGCTGCTGCGGGTGCTTGGGAGGGACATGAGGGACTTCCTAAATGGTTTGGATGACCTGCACGAGTATCTGAGATTCAGCTATCCCCAGATGCGTCCCCCATCTTTCCAGTGCGAGAACGAGACCCCTTCAGGTATGCTTATCCACTACACCTCTAAGAGAAGGCGCTATCTTTCTTATGTTATTGGACAGTTAAAGACCGTGGCTAAAATTTATGGAAAGGATGTTGAGATCACGATTAAGTCGGAGAGTGAGACAGAGGAAGAGACCCATGTTGTGTTGGATCTTCACTTTGATAACCACGAGATGCTGTATCAGAGACAGCTGAGTGGTGGTGACCTACAGTTCCAGATTGACTCGGACACGTTTTTAGGTATCTTCCCGTTCTGCATCATATTTGGGGAGGATCTAGTGATCCAGCGAGTGGGAAATAAAATGACCGAGGTTCTCCCCTACCTTGTGAGGCACAATCTGGCCGACTGCTTCACTGTTCGCAAGCCCCAGTTTGGGAAGCTCACTTGGAAACTCGTGAGTCAGGGAAAAACCTACTGAAAAATTTACCTCATGTTATACTGCATTACATAGTACATAGACGGGTACGGAGGAGTATGGTGCTCGTTCATATACTCCTGTTATGTGGGGAGTGTGCAATAGTAGTTTACACAAAACCTTGTATGATGCTGTCTCAATGACTGTCTATATATTGCTGATTTTACCTGCTTCAAAAAACCGTCAGCCGTGTAACGGATTATACTCCTAGTGTAGGTGGTATATTCAATACAAGTTTATTACAGTAAGAGTGTGCAACTCCTGTGTGGTTTCTATACCCTGCCATCTGGCGAGAGCCTGGGAACGAGGCTAGGCAACAGCAGTGAATGTGAAAACACAGTGGCAAGCAGTAAAGAGGCAAGCTAATAATGCTAGCACCTGAATGGCTTCATATTAAGTACCTGCAAAGCATATTCACTGCTGGTTGCCTACACGGCAGGATGCCGGGTGTAGAAACCATGCACACTCTCACTGCAATGAACTCTTGGATCAACTCTTGTGTTTATACTCCTCGTGTATAGGTGGTATGTTCGATACGAGTTTATTACAATAAACTCTTGTGATGCTTATAAAGCAGTCAAGAGTATGTCAACCATCAGTTATGCAATGGCAGAAATGGGACCTGAAATTAATTTGGAACACAATCTGGCATGGTGACCACATTACTGAAGCTTAAATTACTGTCCAGGTGTTTACGGTTGACTTAAGCATTCACCTGTAGCCATCTAAGAATACTGGAGGACATTTGAGAGGTAGATTGAGGCCTTTGCCCTTTCCTCCTATCCTCTTCCTTCCTCTCCCTCCCTCCCTATTCCCTTTTTCCTCTCCCCAGATCTGTAGCCACACCAACTGTATGTTTGAGCTTGTCTCGGTGGACCCAGTGAGCCGGTTTATCCGGCGTAGCGCTAAAGACTCCAGTCCCAGTGTGGAATACTCCACCCTGCCTCCCAAACTGAGACTCAAGGGTCAAATGATGGTCCTCTCGTCTCTCTCCTCCATCATCTTCCTCTGCTGCCCTGCGTGAGTGAATCTGATTGGTCAGATCTAACTCAATTGTACTGCTCCCTGATCAGAAGAGGGTGGACGTTATACATAAGAGATCAAATCTTGGAGTTAGTCAAAGAGAGTTTGATGATAGTTCTGTTATGGCTGATCCCTGCCTGATCCCTGAGCAAAGCTCAACAGGATAGCAGAAACACTGGTTTTAAGGTGCTTAATTGTCTCAGGAATGTAATAAAATGCACATGAAAATTGAGCCAATTAAGCCATACTGAAACTGATGGGTTTGACTATTCTGTTGAGCTTGGGGATCAGGCAGGGATCGGCTTGTGTATGCCATGACAGAACTACCAGCTCCCTCCCTCCCTCCCTCCCTCCCTCCCTCCCTTCCTCCCTCCCTCCCTCCCTCCCTCCCTTCCTCCCTCCCTCCCTCCCTCTCTCCCTCCCTCCCTCCCTCCCTCCCTCCCTCCCTCCCTCCCTCCCTCCCTCCCTCCCTCCCTCCCTCCCTCCCTCTCTCCCTCCCTCCCTCCCTCCCTCCCCCCCTTCCATCTCCATACAGCATGGACAGCCCTGAGGACCTCTACGAAAGTGGCATCTTCATCAGTGACCTTGCCATGCACGACTCCAGCCGTGACTTTATTCTTGCTGGCTCCCGGCTGAACCCCGAGCTGAACCTTGCTCTCAGCCAGGTTTGTGATCCATTGAGAGTGAGACGTCATTGTACTTTAGATCATCCATTCCTTTTTCTCCTCCCCCTACCTCCTTCCCTCCTCTCTTCTCCCCCTACCTCCTTCCCTCCTCTCTCCTCCCCCTCCCTCCTTCCCTCCTCTTCTTCTCCCCCTCCCTCCTTCCCTCCTCTTCTTCTCCCTCCCCCTCTTCCCTCCTCTCCTCCCTCCTCCCCTCCCTCCTTTCCTTTCCCTTTCCACCACAGGAACGAATCCACAGCACACAGCTGGAGGAGAACATCAAGCGAACCGATGAACTCCTCTACCAGATGATCCCCAAGCCAATTGCTGACCGCCTTCGTAACGGAGAGGCACCCATCAATACTTGTCAGGAATTTGACATGGTCAGTCTTCTTTTCACGGACGTGGTCAGCTTCACGCCCATGTGCTCTCGGCTCAGGCCCATGGAGGTTGTCGCTGTCCTCAACGCAATGTACGTCGCCTTCGATAAGCTCTGTGAGAAACACCACGTTTATAAGGTAAAGTTGAGCCTATCTGAAATTGAGCCTCACACCCAGGCCTTCTAACCCCCAGCATTTGTAAGATTGCTGTTGGGCTTTGTTGGTGAATTTCCTTCCTTCTCTCCCTCCCTCCTCAGGTGGAGAATATTGGTGACGCCTACATGGTGATCAGCGGGGCACCAATCTACACGCCACACCACGCCGAGTACATCACCGACTTTGCCTTCTCTTCTATTGCAGCCACCTCTAAGATCAATGACCCATCCACCAAGACACCACTCAGGATAAGAGTGGGTATGTGAGCAGCGTTGGAGTCATTTTACAGAGCCAGGTCTTGTGTTTGATATTGCAGTGTGGAGATAGCTCATCAGGTTTTATTGCTGCAGTTTTTTCTTAGCTCTGAGAAGACATGTGTTTTAAGCTGTTTCAATGCCAGGGTTATGATTATTTAGAATACAGAAGCCACCGAAACCTGTGTTGCTAAGTAACAATGTAATTATACAAGGAGGTACACGTGCAGTACATGTACTAAGAATGATAAGGGGGTATCCTGTTTTGAGTCACTCTTAGCTCCACAGTTTCATTTTGTATGGAAGCACTTCAAACAGATGGAAGATTGCTCTTCTCCCTCCTCCTTCTCGCCCTCCTTCCTCCTCCTTCTCTCCCTCCTCCTCCTTCCCTTAGGCATTCACAGTGGTACAGTGGTGGCTGGGGTAGTGGGGTCCTCCACTCTGCGCTATGATGTTTTTGGAGACACGGTGAATGTTGCTGCAAGGATGGAGGCCACTGGAGAGGTGTGTGCAGGTAGCTAGCTAGGAGGAAGACAGTACAACCAGCTGCATAGTTTGGTAGTGACATCAAATGAACCAGAAAATAGGGCCATTGATCACTACCAAATGGTGTGTGGGTGTGTGTGTTTACGTCGTGTTCTGCTGTGTGTCTGTGTGCAGCCCATGAAAATCCACATCAGTGAGGTCACCGCAGAGCTCTTGCAAGGAACAGATTTCATTGTGGAGGAGAGAGGAAAGGTGGAAGTTAAGGTATGCACTTTACTGGATCGTCCTAGCAACCAGTCTGAGGTAGACTGTGTACTGCAGACAATAGCCTAGTCTCGTGCCCCGCCCGCGCGCACCTCCCGGCAAGAAACAGTCTGGTGAACGAAGTCGAATTTCTTGGGCTTATTCCCCAAAAGTGGTAATGACCAATGAGATTGTGAGATCGGTAATTATTACGTAGCACTTCCCTTACAACAGTAAAATTTGTTAATCTCCATTCGAGTATCCGTACCTTTTTTGAGCGGGTTGGCCGTAAAATGTTTTGATCGTTGCTAGGTGACACTGTCGCAAAAGTGTGCACTAGCCCAAGAAATTCGACTTGGTTCACCAGACCGTTTCTCCTCGGGAGAGGGTGGGGTCTGGGGACGAGACTAACAATAGCCTCCCATGCACTGGTTCAGAAATGCTTCGCAAACAATCCCTTGCCCGACTTATACTCGACCCTTGTTTCTGAAACAGCAAAGCTGTATGAATCCAGTTCAAGAATTGCACATTCCAAACTGGAATGGGAATGAGGCTAAAGTTAGGTACATGTCTGGCTTCATGTTAAGTGGTGTGTTTATTTTCTTGTGTGCAGGGGAAAGGGTTAATGAAGACATACTGGGTATCAGGGAGAAAATCTGCCAAAAAAGTTGGTGAATTTGAGGAAGAGAGCCAGGAGATCCTCAACCCCTTCCAGTTGTCGAGACAATACCCTGACTGTAACTCCCTGACTCCGGGTCCCATGTGCTCACAGAACCTTCTTCTTGTCACTCCCCCGACAACACGAACACGACCAATTTCCCCAAAGCCTGACGAATGGCCAGAAGCTGATAGAAGACTGAGTGAGAGCAGCGAGCGAAAAAGAAGTAGCACCCTGCCCCCATGTACAGGTGAGACCGATCCCACGATGGTGAGAAGTCGCTACTCCTCTATTTGTGACACGTTGCCACAGTCAAGAAACAGCGTTATTGGAGATGGGCCTTTGCTGTTCCCAGCCAGAAGCATGTCCGAGTTCAACATACTCCAGATCAGAAATAGTATTTGTGAGGCGTTGCCAGTGGTGCCTGAGATGAGCTCTCCACAGCTGGCTGTGTTTGCGGCACTGGCAGATGATAATGCAAGACAAGCGAGGAGACTGGCCGACTGGGCCGCAGAGTTGGCAAGAAGAACAGTTCGGGAAGAGAGTGAGGAGAAGGGGACCCCTGGGGTGCATCCAGAGGGTACCCCTGTTGACCGGCACTACCCGAGGGAGACTGTGTCCCCCTGTTGACCGGCACTACCCGAGGGAGACTGTGTCCACTGTACAAGAAGAGAGTGCAGTAGAAAGGAACAAGGGTGGGAGTGGCGGAGGTAATACATGTGGCGTAATGTAGTGGTCAGCTGGATCAGTAAAATATATTTCAACAGATTTTTATGACCACGTGCAACCTAACATTTCTGCAAGTATTCATATTTTCTGTCAGCACAAACCTAGTAAGTAAGTTATATATATCATTTCTTGTGCAATAGCTTTAAAAAGATCAGTAATAGATCAGTAATAGATCAGTAATTGTAAATGTATAAACACTCACATTTCATGACAGTGATCATTTGCATTTATTGTGGTATGTTTGATGTTAGTCCAGCTTCTGTGACGTAGAAAGCTGTAGCTATTCCTGTAGGCTGTTGTGTGTTGTGGTTTGGGGGAGGGGAGGGGAGGGGAGGGGAGGGGAGGGGAGGGGAGGGGAGGGGAGGGGAGGGGAGGGGAGGGGAGGGGAGGGGAGGGGAGGGGAGGGGAGGGGAGGGGAGGGGAGGGGGGGGAAAGTGAAGTGCGGTAACAATGTGCTGACATCAGACAATCTTAGTGTGGGTCCTCACTGTTCCGTACTGCAAGTGATGAACAGTGAAGCGGAGGCCGGAGGGTGGGAGCAAGATTGCTTGATGGTTTACCTGGCGCTGTGATTTGGTCAGAGTGGCGATCCTCTCAGGAGGTGTCTCAGTGTTAGTGGAAGGAGGGGTGTGGAGGGTGAGTCTAGTGTGGGGAGTGTGGGTCCAAGTTTTTCCAAGGGCAGGCTTCAGTCCTTTGCCGGCAGTGTCTGATACCATATTGTTGGTGTACTGTGTGAGGGTGAGGGGGGAATAGTGGGTGATTACGTTGGCCTCATTTTCTACGTTGCACATGGACTACCCTTGTACAAAGGTAGGCCCAGTGGAAAAAGGGATAACTGTTTTTGATAACCCCAAAAGGTTAAAGGTCAACAAAGAATTTTTATTGTCTAGCAAGATAACAAGGCTGGATTTCAACAGTACACAGTTTCAACTGTTAAACCTCAGCCTTGATAATTTGCTTGACAATGAAAATGCTTCCTTCCACTAAAGGTAGTAGCCTTGTTACCCAGACAACGGAAACAACGGTCAGAGGATGTTTCTCACTGTAACTGCTAGGAGATGCTCGTGGGCCAGAGACCTGAGGGAGGAGGCCAAATGGGACATCAGGGCATGACCTGGGGGGGAGAGAGTTTCACCCACTGTGTGTGAGGGGGAGGGGATTGACTCACCTTGGGCCTGGTGCCCTCCCAGGAGGGGAGAGAGGAAGGGAGTAATCGAGTCCACAATCAGGACACGGAGGCTACTGTGGAATGCGTCCACCTGCGGTAGTTAGGACACTTCAGTACACGAGTATGTACAGTCAGATGTGCATTGTCACATACCTGCTGTGAGATACGCTGCCCAAGGGAGTGGATCAGTGCGAGGAGATCAAAGATGCTGAACACTCGGAAGACCTGGACTCTCTCCAGTACAACTGGGACATCCTACCAAGAGATAGATGGTACATACCTCTCGATCTCCCTCCTCACTTCCTCTCTCCTCACCCTCTCACTTCCTCCTCACCTTCTCACCTCCTCACCCTCTCACCTCCTCACCCTCTCACCTCCTCATCCTCTCACCTCCTCATCCTCTCACCTCCTCTCGATCTCCCTCCTCACTTCCTCTCTCCTCACCCTCTCACTTCCTCACTCCCTCCTCACCCTCTCACCTCCTCACTCCCTCCCTTCCCCAGTAGCATCTCCTCCAACCTAAGTGAGCTAAAGGCCCCACTGCTGTCCACCACCACCACAGTGGAGCTGGTCGTCATGGCAACCTGGACCGCCACTGAGAGACACAGCTGTGCAGAGAGAGAGAGAGCATAAGTTACATGACCTTTGAGTAGTTGACAGCCTCTTTGTCTGTGGGTCTGGAACACGTTCTGTGTAATGATACGGTTGCATCCAAGCCTGACATTCTACAGGGAGATGTGGTTGGTCCTGGTAATCACTAGCCATACATTGTTGCTGTCACAGCAATGAAAGTCATTATTGACCTGTGTCTTGCCGGAGGCAGGTGCTCCGGTAATTTCTGTGAGCTCTCCAGTTAATAATCCTCCGTCCAACAGTTCATCAATACTAAAAGTGAGGGGAGGGGAGGGGAGGGGAGGGGAGGGGAGGGGAGGGGAGGGGAGGGGAGGGGAGGGGAGGGGAGGGGAGGGGAGGGGAGGGGAGGGGAGGGGAGGAGAGGAGAGGGGAGGGGAGGGGAGAGGGGAGGGGAGGGGAGGGGAGGGGAGGGGAGGGGAGGGGAGGGGAGGGGAGGGGAGAGGAGAGGAGAGGAGAGGAGAGGAGAGGAGAGGAGAGGAGAGGAGAGGAGAGGAGAGGAGAGGAGAGGAGAGGAGAGGAGAGGAGAGGAGAGGAGGAGAGGAGAGGAGAGGAGAGGAGAGGAGAGGAGAGAGGAGAGGGGAATAGGGTCCACCTATCGTGTTGTCTGTCACTGTAGGGGACTCACACACACCTTCTGCAGCCTGGAAAGAAAACAAAAATTGCTACCAACTACACAAAGGAGAAATTTGGATAATGAATATAAAGAGGAACAAGACTATTCAGGATACAGTGAGGTGTTTCGCTTGCTATTCACTCGTACCAGTGGGCATGAGTGCAGCTGTCGTCTCCAGTTCCTCCCAGAGGTCAGCCGCTGTGATCGGGTAGGGGGCCAGTTGAGACAGAAGGGAGCGCTGGATGGCAGTCAAGTCCTTGAGGGGGGGGGGGGGGGGGGGGGGGGGGGGAGGATAGTCAGCCCCACTCACTCCTCTAACATGAGTTGGGTCAAAACGTTTGCTGCCTCTCACATGCAAATCTGTTTGGCTGACCCAAGTAAACATCTGATCAATCGACTACCTGCTGACCTTGGATGGGATGCCTGTTCTCCTGGACAGCTGCACCAGGTCTGCACTGAGCAAGTCAGACACTGGAGAGGAAGAGAAGATGCAAAAAAATATACAGGCTCGATCATTCTAACCTCACAAGCCAGCCCTTTGCAGACGCGGGTCCAGCCAGTGAGAGAAGGCTTGGTGTCTCACTTTAGGAGTTTATGATCACTTAAAGTAGGCAAAATCAAAAATGGGAGGCCTAGGAACTAGCATGCTGACCTGTTGCATATAATTTAATTTACTAGGACGTGCTTTGCCATGGCTACCCCAGCCTGATCCTCCCTCACCGCTTCTCACTCCATGCTGCTGCAGTTTTGCCACGACCCCAGGGGTCAGTAGAGCACACAGATGCGGAGAGAGCGGAGGCATGCTACCGCTTATGAGTTGTAGCTAGAGGTCTCATCTCGTGCAGCAAACTACGAAGGTCAGCAGATACCTGGTGTGCTCTAGAAGGGAAGACCACGTGGGTAAGGTTCAACCAAGAAGAAGGTTTTATCTGCCTTTGCTGTTGCATCTCTGAGACTCGAGCTGACTTGTTGTCATGCATGCAGTGAGACATGTTCCACAGCAGTACACAGAAGAAGCACTGGCTGTTTCGAGACAGCGAGGAGCTGGATCAGCTCAGAAAGACCACCAATCAAAACTACTGTGAAAAGGTGGGTGTGGCAAGTGCTGAGGATGAAGTGTTTTTGTAACCCATGCACTGCACACCGCCACGTCCCTCCTCAGCACTCCAAGACTCTTGCAGAGAGGGGCTCCGAGTTTCTTTCTCCTGCAGAGGAGTACCTTATCTCCCAGTACTTTCTGAAGAAGCTTCTCGAGTTCTGCAACCACTTCCAGCCCCCCGTACCAAGAAGTGCCCTGGTGAGTCTTCCCTCCACCCCTCCTCCCCCTCCCCAACAACCACAAGTAGAGCAGTGACACCACTATGTTCACATACTTAGTCAGTCAGTTCTCTAACTCATCTTAAACTTTGGTCACTGTTCTATACTATATAGGCGACAGCTGCAGCGTACTTCAAAAGGTTCTACCTCTACACTTCCGTAATGGAGTACCATCCTAAAGATATCTTGTGAGTATATGGTTGGAAAATGGTGCCGGAATGGTGCAGTCATGTCTCCGTCTTTCTCCACACGTACAGTCTGTGTTGTTCGTACCTGGCGTTTAAAGTTGAAGAGTATAATGTTTCTGTGGACCAGTTTGTGCACGTGCTAGCCCCCCAGCTCAGGGAACCAGCTGCTGAATTTGTTCTCAGTCACGAGGTGTGTTGCGTGATTGTGCACTCATGGAGGACAGTGTGGTACTGTCTCTCTCTGTCTCATTTGGCAGCTGCTACTGTTGAAGAAGCTAAAGTTTCACCTGACGGTACACTCGCCCTTTAGACCTCTGGAGGGATTCATCATTGACATAAAGGTGCGCGTGCACAGTACCACACCACACACACACACACACACACACACACACACACACACACACACACACACACACACACACACACACACACACACACATGCACACACACACACACACACACACACACACACACACACACACACACACACACACACACACACACATGCACACATGCACACACACACACACACATGCACACATGCACACACACACACACACACACACACATGCACACATGCACGTACACACTCTTACTTCACTTATTGTGCTCTGCAGACCCGTTCACCAGGTATCGTCAACCCAGACCAGTTCAGAAAGGCTGCTGACAGCTTCCTAGTGAAGAGCTTATCTTCAGACGTGGGGCAGCTGTACCCACCATCTCAGGTCAGCCAGCTGTCCTGCTAGTATCACCACAGTGCACTAACATCCATCACACTTCCACCCCCCAGATTGCTTTAGCTGCTCTGAGATACAGCTCCAAACAAACCATGGTTCAGATTGACGGGTACGTACCCAGTAAGTAGCTATGTCCCGAGGTCCCTTTCGTCACTTGGGGAGAACCTGGAAACGAAGCCACCCAATGAGCTTGCCAAAGAAGCAAAGCACTACGTTATAATGGCCTTTCACTGTTTGAACTCTTGCTGGAATGAAACTAGTCTTTCCTCCATGTCACACAGGATGATACTTACCAGTAATCTTGTGTTTTGCAGCTACATCCTCTCTGTGTTGCTGAGATCAGAGACACCTGATGTTTCTCACAAGACAATGGACACCCTCCAGAGTGAGCAAGCTACGTCATACGGGACATACGCCACAAATTGACACTGCTCTGTCGTTTCCTTAGGAATTGAAGACATGGTATTATCTACAAATTTACCTGAAGGCGCCATGGTACATTTATCCCATATCCTCATTCCCAAGCTCCTCTCTTTGGCAGAGAGAGGAGCCTGGGAATGAGGTTAGCCAATGTGTGAGTGACAACTCCATCCATCCATCGTTGAACCCTCAGATCAGTCCAATTGAGAGAAAGCTTGAGAGATCGAGACTCAAGGAGCCAAGTCCTAAAAGGTATGAGTCTCTGGCTGCTTTCTTGTCAGTGAAAAGCTAATGCAACTCTTTCTCTCTCACGCAGTCGCAAGAGAAAGAGCGAGGAGGCAGCAGCTGGAGCAGCAGTAGAGAAGAGATCAAAGCTGTCAGAGGTGTGTTTGCAGCTTGTTTTGGATGTCCTTCTCCCCTGAAGAGTGGGGCTAGTGTCCTCTGTGTGTATCCATCCTGCGGTTGACCCACAGCCAGATTTGAGGGTTGTTTTGTGTCTGTTTCATAGGAAGAAGAGGCTATTCCAGGCATCTCCAAACTTCATTGATAAACTTCATTTTGTTGTTGTTATTGTGGACAAACAGTGTGTGTGTATGCTGTGAGTCATTTCTTTAGCTGCTGTAGAATGGCTTTGCAGAAGTCTGGCAGGTCTGTGGGTGTGCGTGAAGTTATCTACTTGAGCAGGGAGGGGGGGGGGGGGGGGGATGATAGAGGGATGAAGGGAAGGTAGAGGAGATGGAGAAAGAAAGGGTAGAGGACAAGAATGGAAGGATTGAGAAGGAAGAGAGGATAAGGGTTGAGGAGAAGGGAGGGAAGACATTAATCTTTAATTTTTGTCGTGAGTGGCCTCAATCATTTCATGGTACTGTGCTGTATCAGATGTAGCCCAGAAGCACTATAGCCTCGTCCCAGACTCCTCCCAAGCTTCAAACATGAGGGAGGAGCCTGGGACGAGGCTAGTCTGGTACACTCACAAGGTTTCCATCCACTACAACTGCTGCGTCCTCGTAGATTGCACTATGGGAGAGGACAGACAACAAGGCTCATGTTCAGCCACATACACAGATTAGTTTTCTAACACTCAACTGTCCCATAAGATGCCCCCCTCACCCAGCGTTGATGACATCATCCTTGATGGAGTGGAAGCAGGTGGCCTTCCGGTCCCGGAGGACGTGAGCTGAGCAGAGCATCCAGGGGCCATGGCAGATGGCAGCTACTGGCTTCCCTGACTCGCAGGTAGTCCTGACCAGGTCCACAAACCGCTTATCTCTGCGCCAGTAGTCTGGGGCAAATCCTCCCGGGATGATCAGAGCATCAAGATCCTTTAGTGATGTGTGTGTGTGTGTGTGTGTGTGTGTGTATGTGTGTGTGTGTATGTGTGTGTGTGGTGCATATGAGAAATTTGAGCAATAGACTAACTGTTTTAGAGGAAAAAACAATTTCTGGTAACTTTCATACCCAGAAACGCAAGGGGCATATATTTTAGAAGAAACCATTTCTGGCAGAATTTGTACCTGTGAGCTAACGCTGTCAATGTCTCTGTCTGCCTTGCAGGGGTAGCCCTTCTTGGATTGGTACACCTTCCCTGCCTCTGGGCCAATAGTGAATGTTTCCATCCCTTCCTCCCTGAACCGTAGCAGTGGGTACCACACCTGTATGTATGTGTGGAGGGGAAGGAGGGATCGAGAGAGGGGGAGGGGCTAGGTACCATGGATCTTGCTTCCCCACCCTGGAAGAAGAGATATAGTACCTCTAGATCTTCATAGTTGAACTCCACCAACACTCCAATTCTTGCTGAAGGACTGTCACTGGCCATGTTGTACTGCACTGTTGAGAGAGATGGGGTATCACGTGCACAGCTGTGCGTAAGGTGTGCGTTAATTAGTAAACGTCCGTAATCTAGCGTCACGCGAAACATATGGCCAGGCTGCAGAAAGATGGCCAACCCGGAGCAGTTCCGAGGTTGGCTATTGAAGTGGACCAACTACATTAAGGGCTACCAGAGACGATGGTTCGTGCTGTCCAATGGACTGCTGTCCTATTACAGGTATGCGTGTGGAATTATGTAACCGGATAGTGTTAGTTGTTAGCTAGTAGGTGGTGCATTAGAAAGATATTATAGGCATCTTTCTTCCAATTTCGGTACCCATAAATATGGCCACTGACAGCTGCAGTCAAGTCTGCTAGGCAGTCTGACTCGGCCCAAAATGCTGCATCCCAAGCAACCCTTTACTGACACTGACAGCACCTCAGGAGACATTTCCCCTCCTTCCTTTTCACTCTCTCTTCTCCCTTCTCTCCCCTCTGCCTCCCTTCTTCCTCCCTCTCCTCCCCCCCCCCCTCCCTCTCCTCCCTCTCCCCCCCTCCTCCCTCTCCTCCCTCTCCTCCCCCTCCCCCCCTCTTTCCCTTCTCCTTCTCACAGGACCCAGGAGGAGATGGCCCACACATGTCGTGGCACTGTCAACCTCGCTGGAGCGTTTGTGGATTCCATTGATGCCACGGACTTTGTCATCACAAATGGTCCCTCCCAGGTGTATCACCTACGTGCCCTGAACGAGGTTGAGAGACAGCGGTGGGTGACCGCCCTCGAGCTAGCCAAGGCAAAGGCCATAAAGAACCTGGAGTCAGGTGTGTGTGTGGGAGGGGGAGGGGAGATCGAGAGAGAAGAGATGATGCATAATTATAGTTGTAGGTATTCACACATACAGCAAGACATGCTGTACACATGACAGCCACATTAACACAACAGTGCCACACAAAGCCACTGTATGCATATATTGTATGAGCACAAAGGACGGGAGTGATATACAGTGTTCGTAGCTTTCACACGTGGAAGTGTGCCGGTATTCATGTTCTGTTTCAGCCAACAAAGAAACCACAGCAAAGTTCAATGTAGCAGCTTCTTATTTTAGATGCACACACACACACCATTCCTGTTTGCAGATGAGAGTGAAAGTGAGTCGGAGAGGGAGGAAGATGGTGGCGGTACAGGAGACCAGCCTCTGAAGACCATGGAAGAGAAGCTGCATGATCTGAACACAGCACATGATCTCGTGGTCAAGAACAGTCACCAGCTGATGCGGCTGATCACAGAGGTGGAGGAGGGAGGACTCGTGAAACCCAACTGTGCCAAGCTCAAGGAGAAGCTGACGTTGTTCAAGCTCACCACGACTGCTATGGTGAAGGTACATGCAGTGTTCCCTCGCCACTCTCTTTCCTGCAAAACTTTATCAAAACACCATTGTAGTTACTACTACGTGTCTAACAAAATAAGTTCGCAGTCTAGCTACAAACAGCTATGTGAATGTTTTTTGAAAGTTCACAACTGACATGTGACAATAGTCAGGTGTGATGGTTACATTGACACTTCACTCTAAGGGTGTGTGTGTGTTAGTCACTGTAGTAGTGGTCCCTATGATGCACAAACAGTGTGACTGAACAGGACACTGTAGGGGTGTGTGTGTGTTAGTCACTGTAGTAGTGGTCCCTATGATGCACAAACAGTGTGACTGAACAGGACACTGTAGGGGTGTGTGTGTGTTAGTCACTGTAGTAGTGGTCCCTATGATGCACAAACAGTGTGACTGAACAGGACACTGTAAGGGTGTGCATGTGTTAGTCACTGTAGTAGTGGTCCCTTAGCCTCGTCCCCAGGCCACTCCCGATTTTTCTCCACACCTGTGAAATAAAATCTGGGAGTGGCCTGGGAACGAGGCTAGTGGTCCCTACGATGCACAAACAGTGCTCCCTCCAATTTGTTGAGAGCCTGGGGATGAAGCTAACCATTTCAGTATGTTGTGTGTTAAAATACTCCCTATTCTTCCTATTCAACTAATGCCATCTGTTAGGCTGCAGGGGAGTACATGGGGCAGGCCCGCAACACTGACCGGCGGTGGTCACGGGCTCTCCAACATGAGCACTCGCTACGGCTGCAGCTGCAAGACAACATGGAAACCCTGGCCAATCAGATGCATGGTCTTGAAAGTGAGGCGCGGGCCAGTGTGCAGGATGATGTCTACCGGACGAGCCCTTCCACGAGCTTGGTCGCGGGTCAGGTACCCGGCTCAGAGGTGGATGGAACGGCAGTGGAGGCTGACCGAATGAGGGCGCGTGACGTGCTCAAGTTAAGAGGTGCAGCAGACAGGGCAGAACTGGATGAGATTACTGAAGAGAGTGAGGACGAAGATAAGTTTTTCGATGCTCCGGAGACGACTCAAGCTGAGGAGAAGATGTTTGTACCAGGGCACAAGAGAGATGTGAGCTCTGTGTCGGTGAATGAGGCACTAGTGCTGACATCCACGCCAGAGGACGACCAGTTGCCTGTCAGCCGCGAGAGGACAATGTCAGTAAGTTAATAGCCAGCCGAGATTTTCCTTCCAACAGGGCTACGTCACTGAATGTTGCTGTGTGATGTTATTTTATCACCTTTCCAGCTCCCTGGGGGCCCTGGTGGATCATTTTTTGAGAACTTGAAACCGACCCTTGAGGAGCGTCGCTCTACCATCACTCCCAAACCCCACACAAAACTAAACCTGTGGAGTATCATGAAAAACTGCATTGGAAGGGACCTCTCCCGGATACCTATGCCTGTGAGGAAGGAGGGAGGGAAGGAGGGAGGGAAGGAGGGAGGGAGGGAGGGAGAAAAGATGAGAGGAAGGAGGGAGGGAGGGAGGGAGAAAAGATGAGAGGAAGGGAGGGAGGGGTGAGGAGAAGGTCGAGATTGCTGGAGTGTCAAGCTGTGTCTGTCGTGTCTGTCCCCAGGTGAACTTCAACGAGCCTCTCTCAATGTTGCAACGAATGATGGAGGAGATGCTGTATGCGAACATCCTGGACACAGCAGCAGCCTCTGAGACCACATTAGAGGAGCTAACCCATGTAGTGGCATACTCGACTGCGTGCTACGCACACACAACATTGCGTGTGGGCAAGCCGTTCAATCCGTTGCTAGGAGAAACATACGAATGTGATCGGAGGGTGGAGCTGGGATGGAGGTGCTTGTTGGAGCAGGTGAGACTGTGTGTATTGGGAGGGTGGGAGGGGAGGGTGGTGGGTGAAGGGGAAAGGGAGAGGGAGAAACGCAAGTGTGATCAGAGAGGGCTTAGCAAAGGGACTTCCTTTCCCCCTTCTCCACATGCACACCCCCCGCATACACACACACACCCCCACATGCACACCTTCCCGCAGGTGAGCCACCATCCTCCCATGTTTGCGATGCATGTGGAGCACAAGGAGTGGACGCTGTGGCAGGAGTACACAGTTGCCTCCAAGTTCCGTGGCAAGTACCTCATGTGCTACCCAATTGGTAGCTGTCATCTAATGTTCCACCGCAGCAAGAGCCACTATACCTGGTGCAAGGTAGCCACCACCATCCATAACATCATTGTGGGAAAGCTGTGGGTTGATCAGGTGAGGGGGGGGAGTTCAGGGGTGATGTAGTGGGACATAGGGTGGAATGGTGATGTGATAGTGGAGGCTTGGCTTTGTAGAGATGGTAGACCTCCTTTTCTCCCTTGGAATCTCTCCACTTCCTCATCTCCTCCCCGTTTCAGTCTGGTGAGATGAAGATGGTGAACCACACCACAGGAGAGGAATGTCGCTTGAAGTACAGTGCCTATAGCTACTTCTCCCGAGAACAGCAGAGAAAGGTATCGTCCTTATTTCCTCAAGAAAGGTATCACCGTTATTTCCTCACGCATTGTGTCCTAGCAGTTGCTACCTTCTCCCACTAGTTTCAACATCCACATATTTTGTCGTCATGACAACCTTCTCTTGTATGGGTTTGCTGTCTCTGAGGGCGTTTATTGTCCTTTCTTTCCTCACAGGTGTACGGCACAGTGCATGACGCACAAGGTGTCGCTCGGTACCTGATGAAGGGTTATTGGGACCAGAAGTTGGACTGTGGCCGGATCCTTGGGGGAGAAGGGAAGAATGTCATCACTGAGCCTCTCAAAACGTTGTGGGAGGCAGTGCCCCCACAGTGAGTAGTGGATAATACCTCATCTTGATGAGTGTCCTTAATTTAGAGAAAAATATTGTATTTTTGAGGTCCTTAATTTAGAGGAAAATATGACTTAATTTAAGCAAAGTTGAAGAACTTGTTTCATCTCTTGATTAATAAGGTGGCTTCAAATTAGGGGTATGGGGTAGATCCAACAAAGGGAGTCAGAAAATAGACTCTTCTAAAGAGAGCTACCGTCATTATTCCAATGGACCAGTAGAGAATTAAATAATTTCAAATGTGGCTTCTGCTAGATTAGATCCATCATTGTAATGGAAGCATGTCTTCCAAGAAAAGCACTCGCCATGCACAGGCCTCCTTACCCAGCGTTTGTTGTTTCAACTGCTTGCAGTATCAAGGCGCTTCCAAGAAGGGGTGCACTACAACTCCTTTACCTGTGCCTTCACAGGTGTTGTCTTGATAAGAACGCTTCCTGGTGCACTAAACAGCTTCTCTCTGCCCATGACTTCCTTGTTTTGAGAACACTACTCTTCAGCTAAATTGGATTCACATGAAAATAATTAGTGCAGCAGCCTTCCACATAATTGGATTAGCAAAAATTCCAAGAACTGCATTTCTTCTGCTAGATTTGATCTACCGTTCTATTAGAATAATGACAGTATGCTTGTTCCTCAACTTGCAGACCAGGCCATGAGTTGATCTACGAATTCTCTGAGTACACATGCACTCTGAACGAGCCAGAGGAAGGGGTGGCTCCGACTGACTCCCGACTACGACCTGACCAGAGAACCATGGAGAACGGAGACTTTGATGGTGCAAATGCCGAGAAGGTAGCTGGGTGGATTGGCAGCCGCCAACTTTGTTTGAAATGGTATACCAGTAGTCAAACCCTTTCACCCCTCCTCTTGTCCCCTCCCTCTCTCCCACCCTCTCATCCCCTTCTCTCATCCCCTCCTCTCGTCCCCTCCCTCTCGTCCCCTCCCTCTCGTCCCCTCCCTCTCGTCCCCTCCCTACACACAGCTTCGTCTGGAAGAAAAGCAGAGGGCTAAGCGTCGCAAGCGAGAGGCAGCAGCTGCAAAAGCTGCAGTTGCAGCTGCAAATGGAAACCACTTGGAGGCAGCACGGCTGGAGAAGGAGGCCGCGTACACGCCCCGCTGGTTTCAGAAGGAGTACGACCCCCTCACCAACACAATGATGCACGTGTACAAGGGGGGCTATTGGGAGGCCAAGCTGAAGGCAGAGTGGGAAGGTCTGCCGGACATTTTCTAATGATGTCAATGTTGTTGTGTTTGTATGGTGACATTATTATTATCAAATGTATGACAGACAGGTGGTTCAAAAATCATTTTGTACAGAAATTTATTATCGATTGTCTTCGACCGAAGCCTTACGAGTGGCATGAACAGTTAGTTATTACAGGTTGTTTAAATATTGGGGTCAGCATATTTGATTCAGCTGGGATTCTGACAGAGGCTTCCATGGTAAGCAGATAGTCTCGCAATGCCGGACTCTCAGACGAAAGTCTGGCTTTACGAGGTCATGACTGCATTGTTAACTAGGTGTGTTGCATGTAGCTTCTTGAGTTTAGGCACGGAACGTGGTGGAGTTCGTCGTCGTTGGTGCGGAGCGATGATAGACTACCACCCATGTACCTACTGCAGCTTGCTCTAGTTTACGCTCGAGCCTTGAGGCAGATTTGGGGTTTCCCCGATCTATGAACACAGTATCGAATTTCAACCCTAGGTGACAAGGCAAAGATACCACGATAATGATCTCCCTCTCCCTGTCTCTTCCCCCTCCCTTCCCTCTCCCTTCCCAAATGTAGTACCAAAATACTTTCAAACAATGCTCTTCATAAGGCTTTCGTCCTTGCTGGCATCACTATCTCCTACCCCGGTACTCTCACAGAGCTGGACACTCATACGAAAAGCTTTTCACGAAAATGTGAGAGTCTGGCTCCACAAGACTAGTACTACTACCCAGTGCCCAAATGTACATGTCACCCACGTCAGCTAAGTACATAATATTGGAATCAAAATTTGATGCTGAAAGTCGGTAGTATAGTAATTGTGGTACTGTACTGCCCTGTCTTGACCTCCTTCACTCCTTCAGCAAGATCTCCAAAGGAAAACTGTTTTCAGTGGAACTGTCTAGCTCATGGCCACGTTCACAGTGGATCCTCCTGATGGGGAGGTAGTGGAAATACTTACCGAGGATGAGGAGGCCTCCACCCTGCTCGCCGACGCACTGCAGAAGATGGACGGGCTGATTGGGGACTACAGGTAAGGAGGGTGACAGAGTAGTGGGAGGTATGCTCGTAGTTTGTATTTAGCAGGAGCTGAATCTTTTACACTATCAAAGTGTAGGGGTACGAAGTGACCCCTCCACCTCACTCTTGTTTCCAGCCCCCCCAAGCCTCCTCCTCCCATTGAGGAGCCACTGGCACCCTCCATCTTATCTCAGTGCGAGCAACTGAAGGACCTGGTTGCAGAGTTTGTGCGGAGGACTGGGGAAGGGGAGGGGGAGGAGGACCCCAGGGGGGACATTCCCCTGCAAACGAAGGAGCTGCTTGTCAACTGGCTTACCAACAAGAACATGGTGAGCCCAGAAATGTTCATGTCAGGTTGTTTAAGTTTGTTGATGTTCATGTCAGGTTGTTTGAGGTTGTTTGAGGCTTCATGAGTTATCAGTTTGTTAATGTTCATGTCAGGTTGTTTAAGTTTGTTAATGTTCATGTCAGGTTGTTTAAGTTTGTTAATGTTCATGTCAGGTTGTTTAAGTTTGTTGATGTTCATGTCAGGTTGTTTGAGGCTGTTTGAGGCTTCATGAGTTGTCAGAATCATCGCAGCTATTTTGGCTGCCCCAATTGAGACCGTTTTTAATTTACCTGCACACACACATCCTCAGTAGTGCATGGCCAGTGTTTGTTCACTTTCACCATGACAACATTCACTTGTTCCATTTTCAAGAGACCTTTCTTTTCACACACACACACACACACACACACACACACACACACACAACACTTCAGGACTCTCTAGATCAGGCAGGTCAGCTGCAGAAAGACAAAGACGAACTGCTGAAACAAGTGGTCGCTCTACAGGAACAGCTGGAAACTGTCAGTAAAGAGAAGGAGAAACTCTCCAAACAGGTGTGCTAGTCATGTCAACCCTACCAAGATAAATTATTTCATTTGCCTCCTTCTCCCTCCCCTCCCTACCTACACAGGTTCCTGACCTTGAGAGGCGTGTGATTGAGAAAGAGCAGCAAGTCCGCTCTCTCACAGAGGAGCTCCGGACTACCCGAGCCAGTCTACAGACGAGAGAGGGTAGGAGACATCATCTTAGCCATTAGCTTTGTGCACAGGTTGCTTGTGTCAATCTACCCCAGCCTCATTCCCGAGCTGCTTGTCTGCCCAGCAAGCAATGAGAAGCTGGACAGAGGCCTGGGAATGAGGTAACTCTAGCCACTGTTTTTTATGCCATACTTCTCTTCTCTACAGCCGAGCGACGGGTCTTGAGGGAGCAACAGGTTTGTTACCATGGAGACAATCATGTGACCATTTATGTTACCATGGAGACAATCATGTGACCATTAATGTGAGGTCTGTTGTGTGTTTGTGCAGATGTCTCCAATCACGCGGAGCCATCTACACAGCCCTCCCGTGAGGAAGACGGTGACACTGGTAAGAGGAAGGCTGCTGCAAGCAAGATAAGAGTATCTCACAGAAAGATCTCTCCCATTTGATCATAGATGTCACCACCAGCTGTCCAGCCAGGGCCCAAGCGACGTAGCTTCCGCAGGTCGCTGGCAAAAGCGTTTGGGAGGAGAAAGGCACACACCGCCACGCTGCAGTCTCCTGAGACCAAAAACATATCCCCTGACCCACCCAAGTTAGTGTTGTACTCTTAGTGATTGGAAGTGACAGTACGTGTGACCCCAAACTGACGTCCATTGTTTAATTATAGTTCAACTCCATAACAACTGTCTGTTTAATCATACAAACACACACACACACACACACACACAGTCCACGGGCAGCTGCCTTCTACGCCATGAAGGGGCCGCAGCTAGGGGAGTGGTTCCAGAGCATTGGACTGGACATCTACAGTGACATTGTGGAAGAGGGTCTGACCTCTGGGGAGAAACTGGCCACCATTGTCGCCAGCCAAGCTAACGAGGAGCTGGTGGTAAGTGTGTGTGTGTGTGTGTGTGTGTGTGTGTGTGTGTGTGTGTGTGTGTGTGTGTGTGTGTGTGTGTGTGTGTGTGTGTGTGTGTGTGTGTGTGTGTGTGTGTGTGTGTGTGTGTGTGTGTGTGTGTGTGTGTGTGTGTGTGTGTGTGTGTGTGTGTGTGTGTGAGGGTGGTTAGCTAGCTATGAGCCCTCCTGTACACATATTGCACGCAGCGTATAGGCATCCTGAGCACCATGCACTGTAAAAAGATTAGTCTGGCAGTTGAAAACGCTCTGGAGGAATACCCCTCTCCATTGGAGGACATAGACCACAAGTGGGTGGCAGGTGGGTGGCAACCTTTGACCTTTGTCACACTCTTGATACCATGATGCTTGTATACTTTTGTTGACCATTAGAGTGGCTGAAGGCAATTGGTTTGCCCCAGTATCAGCGGACGTTCCTGGATGGTCGCATTGACGGTAGAATGCTCAACTTCATAGCACTGGTAAGAACTAGCTGTACTGTATTATTACCATAGTGTTGTTACCATGGTGATGTTACCATGGTGTTGTTACCATGGTGATGTTACCATGGTGATGTTACCATAGTGATGTTACCATGGTGATGTTACATGTGGGAGTTGTTTTGCAGGAGGATCTCAAGTTGGTGGATATGACCAATCCATTTTTCGTCGCCAGTCTCAAGAGAGGGATACAGGCGTTCAGGTGTGTGTGTACAGTTTTCAGATACTGTGTGGTTGTAGCTTATGATCGAGTGCTTTCTCCTCTGCATACAGACTGTGTGGCTACAACCGTGACTACCTCAGAGAGCCAGCTGCAAGCAGAGGGTCCCAGAAGCTGCTCCACTGGTCGGCTCAGGATGTGATGAACTGGTTACAGAGTATCGAGCTGGAAGAGTATATTGAAGGGTTCGAGAAGATGGGTATTCATGGTGCTTTCATGGTGGGTTGTGTACCAGGCCAGATGCGAATCGCTTTTATTTTTACCATTGTCGCCCTCCCTCTTTCATTTCCTCCTCTTCCATCTCTCTCCTCGTTTCTCCGGCCTTCTTTCTCCCCCCCCTCCCCTCTCCTACAACATAGCTGCTAGACGTCCAGTTCACCAGTGATACCCTCGCCAAGGCACTGGGTATAGGAGAGAACAAGATGCTGATCCGAAAACACCTCGAAAAGAAGTTTATTGAAATAATAGGCCCTGTTGGGGCCCAGAAGAAGATCGATGCGATGCAGTCTAAAGCCTTCCAGCCCCTGGACCCAACAGAACAGTCAAAGGGAGGCCATCGCTCCCGGTCGCAGTCCCTTGGTAGCCGGAGGGGGAGGCAGGGTGATGGGGAACTTCTCTGCCCATTGGAGGAATTCCCTGTCTCAGGTACAGAGAAACTTCTTGAAGACTCAATTGGCCTGTAGCCAGCTTAGCTTCTCTCTAAGCTCTTTATCATGTCGGATAACCCAGACCCCCTTAGGAAGGCCTAGGTATGAGACTGACCTTGGAGGGAGGTCTGCTAGGGGGATAGCTGGCACAACCTCATGGAGCTCTTGTTCTGCAGTGTGTGTAGAGGTCTGCTAGGGGGATAGCTGGTATAACCTCATGAAGCTCTTGTTCTGCAGTGTGTGTAGAGGTCTGCTAGGGGGATAGCTGGTATAACCTCATGAAGCTCTTGTTCTGCAGTGTGTGTGTAGAGGTCTGCTAGGGGGATAGCTGGTATAACCTCATGAAGCTCTTGTTCTGCAGTGTGTGTAGAGGTCTGCTAGGGGGATAGCTGGTATAACCTCATGAAGCTCTTGTTCTGCAGTGTGTAGAGGTCTGCTAGGGGGATAGCTGGTGTAACCTCATGAAGCTCTTGTTCTGCAGTGTGTGTAGAGGTCTGCTAGGGGGATAGCTGGTGTAACCTCATGGAGCTCTTGTCCTGCAGTGTGTGTAGAGGTCTGCTAGGGGGATAGCTGGCACAACCTCATGAAGCTCTTGTTCTGCAGTGTGTGTAGAGGTCTGCTAGGGGGATAGCTGGTATAACCTCATGAAGCTCTTGTTCTGCAGTGTGTGTAGAGGTCTGCTAGGGGGATAGCTGGTATAACCTCATGAAGCTCTTGTTCTGCAGTGTGTGTAGAGGTCTGCTAGGGGGATAGCTGGTATAACCTCATGAAGCTCTTGTTCTGCAGTGTGTGTAGAGGCCTGCTAGGGGGATAGCTGGTATAACCTCATGAAGCTCTTGTTCTGCAGTGTGTGTAGAGGTCTGCTAGGGGGATAGCTGGTATAACCTCATGAAGCTCTTGTTCTGCAGTGTGTGTAGAGGTCTGCTAGGGGGATAGCTGGCACAACCTCATGAAGCTCTTGTTCTGCAGTGTGTGTAGAGGTCTGCTAGGGGGATAGCTGGTATAACCTCATGAAGCTCTTGTTCTGCAGTGTGTGTAGAGGCCTGCTAGGGGGATAGCTGGTATAACCTCATGAAGCTCTTGTTCTGCAGTGTGTGTAGAGGTCTGCTAGGGGGATAGCTGGTACAACCTCATGAAGCTCTTGTTCTGCAGTGTGTGTAGAGGTCTGCTAGGGGGATAGCTGGTACAACCTCATGAAGCTCTTGTTCTGCAGTGTGTGTAGAGGTCTGCTAGGGGGATAGCTGGCACAACCTCATGAAGCTCTTGTTCTCCAGTGTGTGTAGAGGTCTGCTAGGGGGATAGCTGGTATAACCTCATGGAGCTCTTGTTCTGCAGTGTGTGTAGAGGTCTGCTAGGGGGATAGCTGGTACAACCTCATGAAGCTCTTGTTCTGCAGTGTGTGTAGAGGTCTGCTAGGGGGATAGCTGGCACAACCTCATGAAGCTCTTGTTCTCCAGTGTGTGTAGAGGTCTGCTAGGGGGATAGCTGGTATAACCTCATGGAGCTCTTGTTCTGCAGTGTGTGTAGAGGTCTGCTAGGGGGATAGCTGGTATAACCTCATGAAGCTCTTGTTCTGCAGTGTGTGTAGAGGTCTGCTAGGGGGATAGCTGGTATAACCTCATGAAGCTCTTGTTCTGCAGTGTGTGTAGAGGTCTGCTAGGGGGATAGCTGGTATAACCTCATGAAGCTCTTGTTCTGCAGTGTGTGTAGAGGTCTGCTAGGGGGATAGCTGGTATAACCTCATGAAGCTCTTGTTCTGCAGTGTGTGTAGAGGCCTGCTAGGGGGATAGCTGGTATAACCTCATGAAGCTTTTGTTCTGCAGTGTGTGTAGAGGCCTGCTAGGGGGATAGCTGGTATAACCTCATGAAGCTCTTGTTCTGCAGTGTGTGTGTAGAGGTCTGCTAGGGGGATAGCTGGTATAACCTCATGAAGCTCTTGTTCTGCAGTGTGTGTGTAGAGGTCTGCTAGGGGGATAGCTGGTATAACCTCATGAAGCTCTTGTTCTGCAGTGTGTGTGTAGAGGTCTGCTAGGGGGATAGCTGGTATAACCTCATGAAGCTCTTGTTCTGCAGTGTGTGTAGAGGCCTGCTAGGGGGATAGCTGGTATAACCTCATGAAGCTCTTGTTCTGCAGTGTGTGTAGAGGTCTGCTAGGGGGATAGCTGGTATAACCTCATGAAGCTCTTGTTCTGCAGTGTGTGTAGAGGTCTGCTAGGGGGATAGCTGGTATAACCTCATGAAGCTCTTGTTCTGCAGTGTGTGTAGAGGTCTGCTAGGGGGATAGCTGGTATAACCTCATGAAGCTCTTGTTCTGCAGTGTGTGTAGAGGTCTGCTAGGGGGATAGCTGGTATAACCTCATGAAGCTCTTGTTCTGCAGTGTGTGTAGAGGTCTGCTAGGGGGATAGCTGGTATAACCTCATGAAGCTCTTGTTCTGCAGTGTGTGTAGAGGGGATAGCTGGCACAACCTCAAGTAAACATACTCTTGTCCTGCAGTGTGTGTAGAGCCGGTGGGATTTGGTTACCGTGACACAAGGAGTGCCTCTCCCCTTGCCATGGATGTGCCCACTTCTTCGGAGCTGCCACCCACACCCTGAACAGCTCCCCCTTTACGCTTATAACATAGGAAATTTTACTTTTTTTATTTTTAACTTGTACCCCAATTGAAGAGTTGAGTGTCTATCCCACCATACATAGCCTTGTTTCCAGACCTCCATTATGAAAGGCTAGGTAGGCAGCTTGGAAACAATTATTGTGTGTGTAGTGAAACACGTTTGCTTGGTGAAGTTTGTTTTTTGAACTGTTGTGTACAATTCCTTGTAAAGATAATACTGACTGATTATATAAATAATTGGATCTCATAAAAATGAAAATGAATGAATAGATGAATAAATATTCACAAATTGTAAGTTTTCTTCCACTTTTGGATCGTGTCCAGGTTTACGCCGCTACCACCACACACGACCACGACAATGTTCGAGAGAGTCTGAGGCAGTTTACCTGCCTTTTGCAGATCCAGTATGGGACTACCATAGACTCCAGCTAGTGCTGCTCCACATGCTGGGGCCACAAGGATACGATGGTCATCTGGGGGGGGGGGGGGGGGGGGAAGGGTTACCAAAATTCCTCTCAGATCTTAACCTTTATGAAGCAATGAGACTGTTAATCCCTAGTCATGTAATTAAAAATTTAACCCCTTGTAATTATGAACCATGAACTCCTTGTGAGTCAAGCCTTAGTCTTAATTCCACCCAGGTTACTTTCCTCCTCCCATGTGGCCAGGGAATGAGGCTAACTTAACCCTTGAAGAGGCTACTTTACACAGAGCGGTGAGTGCACATACCTCCCATGTGGCCAGGGAATGAGGCTAACTTAACCCTTGAAGAGGCTACTTTACACAGAGCGGTGAGTGCACATACCTCCCATGTGGCCAGGGAATGAGGCTAACTTAACCCTTGAAGAGGCTACTTTACACAGAGCGGTGAGTGCACATACCTCCCATGTGGCCAGGGAATGAGGCTAACTTAATCCTTGAAGAGGCTACTTTACACAGAGCGGTGAGTGCACATACCTCCCATGTGGCCAGGGAATGAGGATAAATTAACCCTTGAAGAGGCTACTTTATACAGAGCGGTGAGTGCACATACCTCCCATGTGGCCAGGGAATGAGGATAAATTAACCCTTGAAGAGGCTACTTTACACAGAGCGGTGAGTGCACATACCTCCCATGTGGCCAGGGAATGAGGATAAATTAACCCTTGAAGAGGCTACTTTACACAGAGCGGTGAGTGCACATACCAGCGATGTTGATGCATGCTGAGATGGCCTCTTTGTCGGTAACCACATGGGAGACCACTGGATGTTGGGACAGCCATTCAAATGACTTTTGGCTCACACGTTTTGCACCCAGACACTTGGCAACACTGTAGAAATAAGTGTACACACTTGTACGTTTAGGAGAGGGAAGGAGAGAAGGAAGAGAGGGGGAGGAAGGAGGGATCGAGTGAGGGAGAAGAGAGAGAGGGGGAGGAAGGAGGGATCGAGTGAGGGAGAAGAGAGGGAGGAAAAGGAAAGGAGGAGGCCACTGCTTCCCACCTTGTGATGTCATCTAGCTCCACCCACTTCCCAGACCTGACACAAGCAGCCAGGCTGTCTGCCCCATCAGTTTCCAGTGCCAGAACTGGTGTCTCTCCCCAGCCCACTCGATGGAGGCCTTCTAACACACCGTTCATGAGTCCCCCTCCTCCGACTGACAGCACCACCAGGTCTGGTACGATGCCACGAAGCTGGTGTTGTATCTCTTCAACCATGGATGCATGACCCTCCCTGTGTGAGTGTGTGGTGTGTATGTGTGTGGTGTGTGTATGTGTGTGGTGTGTGTATGTGTGTGGTGTGTGTATGTGTGTGGTGTGTGTATGTGTGTGGTGTGTGGTGTGTGCGTGTGAAGGGAGAAGGGTTTAAATCCCAGTCATTGCTACGTGCAGCTGTGAGGCCTCTTCAGTAGTCAGACGAGTCTTACCAGATATCAGGGTGGTCAAACGGGTGAATGAGCTGACAACCTGTGGTAGAGTGGAGAACGTCTATTAAATACCTGACTTCACTAGCTTGAACTAGCTCAGCCACATGCCTACCTGGTGCAGCTGCAAGCTCCATAGCTCTCTGGTTTGCCTCATCCCATACCTGCAAGGGAAATGACAAATCATGTGAGCAGAACTCAGTCTCCACACATCATGGTATTAGGAGGACTATATATGGTTTCAAAATGTCAATTAAGCGCCCTACTTCCGGAGGGCAAACGTGCGATCAAGAGGCAGCTGTACAGTGGACCTTTTACCTTGTGAGAAGCAGCTTCTTTTATCTTTCAGTACTAATGGTAAGGACTTGATTTAGTGCTTACTAGCTTGTATTTTGCACACAGCTGCACTAAACACAGACCCCGACTCTTGCCCTCTGGAAGTAAAGCCACGCCCCATGAAAACCATCTATAGGCAACTGTTGACTCGTGTATGAAAGCCTGGACTGAGCTGAAGTGTCTCTGGGACTGGATCCTTTCTTGCTATTCTTAGAATGAGGCTGAAGTGTCCTTGGCACCGAACCTTGAGCAGGAAATGTACTGTAAACAGCCCTGGTGAAGATGGCTAACTGGAGCAGTTTCAAAGGTTTCCCGGTCATGCTTTCAGTCATGCGGTAACAACGTTTCCATGACTAACCATTAAAGCAATTACATCAATACACCTTCAAAGGGAGTCGTGAAACCCAAGGTGAGGTCAGGAATGTAAATGAGCGAGTGCGCATCATATTACCTTTCCCACGACCTCCACCTCAGCTCCCTCCTCCTTCAGTTTCTGCACCATAAAGTCTGGCGTGGAGCGAGGCACAATCACGGTGATCGGTAGCCCAAGCTCCCGGGCACAGAAGGCTGCTGCAAGACCCGCATTTCCACCTGTGTGTGTTGATGGGAGTAGCTACATGTGAGCTGGGGATGTGCCAAAACAAGGCACGTTTTCTGTTCACCTGAAGAACTGATCAATTTTGTGCACCCATTGCTTGCAGCCTGCAGGGAAGACAGTAGTAGTGATTAGTCCAATAGCTTCTCCACACGATGGAATGACTCAGGCAAGTTTAACTAAAAGCACATTCTATATAAGAAATTGGGGAGAGCAGTTCCAACATCGTCAATCGACCTACAGATGAACTTTTAGCTCAGTGGGATAGTTTCTCCGCTCTGCGAAAGAAAAACCTTGTATCACACACACAAGCACACAGTGGGGCCACTGTGTATGCGTGTTTTAACCTGTAGTACGCATACTACCATAGCGACTATATTGCGTCTATCACGTTTTGACAACACTTTATGTGTGGGCGTTTGTTCCACGATCATGCATGCGGTCATGCCCACCTTATTACAGAGATGGCCGAGGCCCCGCGCCTTGAAGCTCCCAGAGTTCTGCACGTTCTCCAGCTTGAGCCACACATTGCATCCCTGCCTGTCGGACAGCTTGCGGCTCTTCAACAGCGGCGTCTCCACGTACAACTGGCGCGTGGTCGTCATGATGTCAGAAGTCATGTAGATACGGAGGGTCTTCAGTCGACAGAGAGCTCGCATTCACAGGACGCACGACACGCGTTTCTGGTGGGGATTCCTTGCCACGCCTCCTTGATTGTCCCGGGCCCATTCCGTCTGGGTACGAGACTATACCTTTGGACTTATATCTGAAATAATCTGGCGTGGCTTCGCCAAACTAAGGGTACTTGCCCACCCATTTTCTTGTTGCTCTTGCCAAATGAGTAATAATTGTTCCAACAAATTTTGATAATTGAAGATGATTATATACATATTTGCATACAGAAACACAAACCAAAAACATAGTAAATTGCTGATTTTAAACGGATGACAACAGTGGAGGAATAGAGAGTGCAGTGAGAGTTAACTTTTGTATATAGTGAGGAGAAGTTTTGTGGTGAGAAATTGAAGGGTTAAGTTTTGTGGCGAGGAGAGAAGGGTTAAGTTTTATAGTGAAGAAGAAAACACAAAAAACTTCCGCAAGTGATAGTGAACGTCCATACCTGAGCTGCAGAACAACAAAAGAAAAAATGACATAAACAGTAGCGGAGACAGACTCAGGATTGTGGCAAGCCTCGTATCCAGGCATGGGTACGAGGCTTGATTGTGGGTACTGGTGTATGTTGAGTAAAGGCACCATACACAGATTTAGCTCCATTCGTAACTTGCAGTACAAAACACGGCTGTACACTTCCTAATGAAAGCCAAGGAGACTCACCAAGTGTTGGGTGGTGCTTGTGAGACGAGTGGTTGCTATAACAGTTCTGAGGTTTTAGACTGGTGGTGTTTCTGGGGCGGTAGCTGCATCAACTCTTCTGGACCTGTGCAGAATGTTCACGAACACCATCCCCATGAACAGCCAAAGTGGATAACACAAACACACACACACATACATACACGTGAACACGCATACGTAATTACATACACTCACTTACCATACACAGCTACTAATGCCGTGGCAGCAAAGTGGAGCGTCTTTCTGTCCAACCTCACTGCAGGGGCAGACAGCGTGACCCAGGGCATAGTGTGGCTCTTCCCCGAGGGTTCAAAGTTCAACTTCTGCAGGAATGCAGTGCAGCCATTGGTGTCCCACACCTCCCTCTCCACCTGGATGTTCACCCCTTGTGCCAGACTGTCTGGGCTCTCCAGAGATACCTTTGCACTGCGCAACTGTAGGAAGGCCATAAAGTATGCGTAAATGTTATTTTCATGATCACATTAAATTGTGATCTCTTCATGATCAATCTTAGCCTCATTCCCATGCTCTTGTGCGTGGGCGGAGAAAAAAGAGCCTGGTACACACAGTTTCTCCTCTCCCGCACAAGAGCCTGGGAACGAGGTTAGAGCGATCTATGAGTGTATCCGTTTAAAATGCAGGTCTAGACAGTGTATGGAGTCAGACGTAAGAAAGCAGTATGTGCACAAGTATGTAAAGGGTGCAGACACCAGGGGTGGCTCAGAGGAGGTCCGACACTAGTGATGTCATATCCATCAACACGTGATCCTGATTGTCAAGTTAATTGCTAACCTCCTGCATTCCATTGCTTCAAGAACGATTTCTGGGCATCAGAAGCTTCTAGCGTGCTGGGTTCACTCGGGTTGGGGGGTATTTTCAACCATACTGAAGCTGTCTATTAGGTCGAGATCGATCACTGCCGTTCATCTAGCTCTCAACCGCCACATAAATACCGTTTGGAGGTCACAAAGGCATGCAATGTTACTTCTGACTGGCGAGACACTTTCAGCATCACGAAAACCCCCCTAAACCCATCATGATCTTTGCCGCACAGCGTTCCGATTGTTGGTATTGATGGTGTTTAGTCTTTGGAATGTTCATTAATGCATAGCGCACGTGACTGTGTCGGACCTCCTCTGGGGGTGGCTAGGGTTGCTGAAGCCCTGCCATGTATTCTGCCAATATGAAATGGACTTACACATGCAAGCAGTGGCATTGCCACCACAGGGTGTTTGGAGAGGGCTCCAAGTGCTTTCAAGCACGGTGTCGGGATACCTGCAGCAAGAGAGAGAGTTAGTCAGTGATGGGTCAAGCCTCGACTGAACACAGGTAGCCAAAGGCATGTGTTGAACAAAGGAGGTGACTATAGGTGTGTGTGTGGCTGTACCAAGAAGAGCCTCGATGTGCTTCAGACATTTTCTCTGGAGGCCGGAGTCGTCGTGCTCTGGGAAGACGATGGTGGCTGGGATGTCCTTCTTGATCTGGCTGATGAAGTGGAAGCCGGTACACACTAGCAGCTCCTCCCAGCCATGGACGGAGCCCACTTTGGACTCCACTGCCTGACGGGTGATGTACTTGGGCTCCACCAAACCATTATATTGGGAGATTCGCTTGAGTGAGGAGACAATCTGTGATGGTGTGATGGTGTGTGTGTGTGTGTGTGTGATGATGGGATACAATCACAGTTCAAGTCCTCTATGTCCTGAAAAATGGGTGTGCCCATTGTTAACTTACTGCCGTGTTAAAACTGCAGTTAATCACACTACTACTGTACAGTGCAAATTGTCATGGGTCTTAACCTGCAGGCTGGTGACCTTTGCACTCACCATAGACTGGAGGGTCCGGAGCGTAGCGATGAGGTAGTCAAGAGGGGCCTGTAGCATGGACTGGAAGCCTTTGGCCAGGTCTGTCGATTTGTCTCTCAGGACAATGTCATTGCCCATCAGCAGGTAGCCTGCCCAGTTGGACGGGTGGCTGTACTTGCTGCTAGAGTGCACAACCTGGGAGGTGTGTGTGGGGGGGGAAGTGAATAGAATGAAGGCTCTAAAATCCAGCACACACCCTCCCTACAGCCATCCCTCTCCTCCCCTTCCCTTCCTTTCCCTCCCTTCCTCTCTCCTTCCCTCCCTTCTTCTCCTCTTTCCCTCCCTCCTCTCCTCTTTCCCTCCCTCCTCTCCTCTCTCCCTCCCTCCTCTCCTCTCTCCCTCCTCTCCTCTCTCCCTCCTCTCCTCTCCTCTCTCCCTCCCTACCTGCATGGCATAGCACAGTGCTCTGCTGGCTCTGCTGCCATAGAGCAAACTGCTGTAGAAGGCGTTCATCATGAGTCGAGAGGCCTGGAAGCTGGCCGGCCACAGAGGCACCACCACACACTCAGCTCCTGCAGCAAGGAACGCCTGTGCCATACACATCAGCCCCTTTGCTGTCATCCGGGAGGCCTCGCTCCTGTGAGCCCCACTCAAAACCACCAGCTGTGCTCCCAGCTTCATGTCCATAATCTCACTGAGTGTCAAGAGGTATTCTCCTGGCTCCGGGAGGGCATTCAACGCACCATCTGCGACCCCTCTTCTCAATGTAGCTGCTCCATCTCCATTTTTTCGTCTGTCCAGTAGGCCGCTGTTGTCACTATCATCTGAGTCGCTCATGGAGTCCAGTTTAGGAGCAAGAACAATCTCGCCCCGACTCCACGAAATGTTAGCAGCAAAATGGACACTTTCAGCCATGGGAAGCTTTTTTACAATACGGTCCTTGGATGCTGCCCGGCCAAGGAGGGGCTTGCTCTCCAACAAATCAGCAATGAACTTGGCCTCTTTCTCGGTTCCTATCATGGACTGCCAGTTGCATTGGGCCGCTGAGACAGGGATGGCAGGGTTGCCGATGACCAAAGGTGTTGGTTTCTCTGGTTCTGTGTAGCTGTCAGATGCAGTAAGTGTGTTCTCGGAGGGCGAGATAGACCTTCGTTTTCGTGGCTTCATATGCAAGTTGCTGATGACTGGGGAGATGTTTCTAGGGGTGGTGCTAGCGATGGTTGTTCGTCGAGACACTCTGGAGGATCTGGGCGTCTGAGGAAGAAGGGACTGGAGGGAGGGGGCAAATTGTAAGTGGAATCTCTCATAAAGACACTCAGACATGCCTTCGCCTTTCAGAAGAGCAAATGGCACAAGGTAGAGATCTTTGTCTGGCACTATGACCAGCTGAGTGCCAGTCCCACCCATACACTTTGGCTTTGGAAGAGCGTACTCCAAGGGACGAATTAAGATATCGTAGAGCTCGTGGATCGGTTGCATGTTGACAGACTTGTTTGAGCCCTTGCTGTGGCTCATACCGATGCTCTCCAAGCGATTTGAACCCCCTGAGCGGGAGGAGGGTGCCGAAACAGAGAAAGTTGAATTCGAGCCCATTACCGACTCATTATCTTCACCAGAATCAAACTCGTCTGAAATTCCCGAACTGACACTTTTGGCTGACAGTCGGTACCGCTGCTCCACTCCCAGTGCTTCTCTGACAGAGGCGACGCTGTCGATGAGAGGCTGAATATGACTGGAGCTGCTCTCGCTGTATACAGACGCATTATCGGAGCCTGGGAGCGCAAACTCACTCATGTCAACCTTCTGGAACTGTACAATCCCGCTCTTGGGGTGTAGTAGCCAGATAAAGACATGGTTGAGGGCAATACCAAAGTAGAGCACAGGACACGGGAGAGTTTCGATGGCGTCTGTAATCCAGCTTGAGTTAGGTGTGTACTGCTTCATGAGCCCGGAGTCTTTGAGGACCTGCCTGCCGACCTCCTGCTGCATGAGAGCATCTGAGATGGCTCTGTTTCTCTCCATCTCGGCAGTTTCCAGTGCCTCCTCCACCTTGTTCTGCTTCACAAGCGTGTTGACAAGCGTTTGGAAGAGGAGAGGGTAGAGTTCCAGTGTCTGTTTTGTTGCATGGTCATAGTGACCCACATTCTGTCTCATGTGTTCGAACAATGGCAAAGCCTTCTGGAGGTAGACAAGGGCAGCATCGTAGTGTCCTTGGTAGTAGAATGCCTGCCCCAGGTAAAACCGTACCTTAGCCTCGGCTTCAATCTCTGTCTGTGTGTGCTTCTCAGATTCCGGGGTCCCCTGATCAATAACCAAACTGAGGGCTTGCTTTAGGAGGCTGACAGACTTCCCGTATTCATGCGTTTTGATGTGAATCTTCCCCAGCCCTGTGAATGCCAGCGCCTTTGTAAAGCTGTCCTGGATCACCTGCGCAGCACTCAACTGTTTTTCCCTGAATTCTATTGCACTCTTGTATTCACCAATCGATTCATACGTCTCAGCAATGTTCCCAAACGCTCTCGCCTCTCCATCAGGTAATCTGCTCAAAGAAGATATTCGTAAATCGAGCTTGTGGTAGTCAATGGCTTCCCTGTGGTTCCCTAGTCTTGCATGGACCTCTCCGAGCCCACATGCAGCTAAAGCCTCACTAAAAGCATCTTCCAGCGAGCGTGATAGGTGAAGCTGACATGAGAAAGCTTCCAAAGCATTGGTGTAATCACCTATTAGCATCTGGATACCCCCAAGGTCTGCATAACATTCCGCTTCAATATACGAATCACCAATCACCTTTGCTAGCTTCAACTGCTGTTCAAAATTGAGCAGAGACTTCCTGAGGTCACCCAGACCCCTGTGTGCTCTGCCCAGACTGCCGAGGGCTTGTATCTGGGCCATCTCATTGTGTGCCCGCTGTGCCAACGCCAGGTGCTGTTCGTGGTTCCTCACAGCCTGGACGTAGTCTCCCACAGCTTCATAAGAGTCCCCCAAGTTGGAGTAGGCGCTTGCCTTTTCCAGAGCATTCTCCTTCAGGGTGAGAGTGCTGGAGAGTTGGAGCTTGTGGTACTGCAGAGCTTTGGGGTAGTTTTTCATGTTACGATGGACGATACCAATGCAGCCGTAGGCCTTGGTCAGGAGAATGGGGTTGTCTAGCTGCTGTGCAAGTGCCAGCTGATGTTCGTAACACTCACAAGCTTGTGTGTGCTGGCCGAGGGAATTGTAGGCTGCCCCCATGTTCCCGTACGCTTGGCACTCACCTGTCACATCACCACCTTCCTTTCTGATTGAAAGATCCCGACGGTGGTAGCTGAGGGAATGGTCGTAGTCTCCCCGTGATAGGTAGGCATTACCGAGGCCGCAGTAGGCAAGGCCCTCGAAAGACTGGTGCTGCTCTTTCTTTGCTTCCTTCAGCAGATTTTCGTAGTACTCGATCGCCTTGTCATAGTCGCCCGAGTTCAGAGAGTCTTCGGCAATCTGGTTCCAAAATGTGCATTTTCCTGAAGTGTTCTGGATTTCCTCGGCTATAGTGTGCAGCTTCTTCTTGTAAATTTCAGCCTGTTCTTTGTCTCCAATTTCATCGTGAGCTCTTATGAGTTTCTCGCATGCTCGTGTCATCCCCTCCTTGTCTTGTGACTCTTTCGCCACCATGAAGTCGTGTTGGTAATATTGTATTGCCTGCTGGTAGTTTCCGAGTGCCTCGTGGCAGAGACCCAGATTGTGGCACACTTTGCTCTCAATGACGTGCTCTTTCAGCTCCTGTGCCAACTTTAGTGCCCTCTCGAGATGGGGTAGGGCGTCACAGTGTTCCTTGGTGGTTGTGCAATAGGTGCCCAGGTTGCTAAGGGCCTGGCACTCTACTGACTTGTCTCGTATCTCTTGAGCAAGTTGCAGGCCTCGCCGAAGATGTTCCAGGGCCGAGTCAAAGTTTTCTAGAGCAAGGTAGGCCATGCCGAGGTGTCCAAGTGTAGTGGCTTCACTAGCCTTGTCATTGATCTCGTGGGAAATCTCCAGCTCGTGACTGTAGAGGTTGACAGCATCCCGGTAGTTCCCCAGTGCAATGTGGCAACTCCCAAGGTTGGCATACGCCCTCCCTTCTCCTGCCCGGTCTTTGAGGCGTTGAGCAAGAGCCAAGCTGTCTGAGTAGTATTTCATAGCCTGTGAGAGCTTCCCTGATGCCTTGTGGATGTGTCCCAGGTGGCTGAGTGCACTAGCATGTCCTTCCTCATCCCCTATGTCCCGGCAAAGTTTCAGCTGCTGTTCCCTGCAGCTCTGTGCGTGCCAGAGGTTGTTCATTGCTCTGTTTGCCTGACCCATGCCACCGTATGCTCGGGCCTTCAGAACCATGTTATTCATTTGGACCGCCACTGACAGCAGTTGCTGATAAAACATCATGGACTGCTCGTAGTTGCCCTTGACATGACAGGCATGGCCCAAGTAGCTGTACGCCTCTGCCTCCTCCTCCTTGTTCTTGGTCTCCTTTGCAAACGCAAGGTGCTGGTGGTGCCACATGATGGCCTTGTCTACCTCATTGCAGCTCAGATGGGTGCAACCAAGATTGCCAAACGCACGAGCAATCAAGGTGTGGTCGGCCATCTCTTTAGCGAATTTGAGTGAGTCTTTGTAAACCTTCAGTGCTGCCTGGAAGTTGCCCTGCTTGGCATAAGAATTTCCAAGGTTGGAGAGGGCGCTGACTACTTCTTGGACGTCACCGATTTCCTGTGAAAGCCTGAACTGCTCTGAATGGTGAAGCACAGCATCTGCAAACCTCCCCAGGGAATAGTAGGCAACACCGAGGTTGTCGTGTGAGTGGCAACACCCGACACTGTCCCCCAGAGTTTCATTGATCCTGAGATCTTTCTCCATGTACTCCAACGCCTTGTCTGTGTTTCCAAGTAACCAGTGGACCCTTCCAAGTGCTTGCAACAACGAAGCCTCAAGCTTAGGGCTGTCTGTGCCGATAGTTCTAGCTGCTTCGAGAATCTTCATAGCTGGTTCAAGTTTGTTAGACGACTGCAGCTCCTGACTAACCACGGACATAATGATGAACGGGTTCTTGTCCAGCTTCAAGGTTTCAAACTTCTCCAGTTTGGGCTGAAAGTTGTCTGCACGAGAAGAAGGGAAAATTACATAATCAAGGTACGTTGCATTGTTTCTTTGTATGGTGAATCTTCCCACATAGGTTGGAACAGGATATGCTATGAGAAAAATGCTGCTCGCTTACTACGCAAGCATCTCTCCCACTTTTGATGTTATCAGTTGGAGTGTTATTGCAAGAAATGGGGCGAGCCACCAGATGGTCCAACTATAGCAGATACTTTTGGCAACAGTAACACTTACTTGTTTTGCTAAGTTACTCTGAGCAGGTGGCTGTTTTGATGAGTGGCTAGTGCTGTCTACCTTAGGGACCAGGTGGTTGTTTTGGTGACTAAAGGCTAAGCATTTAGTATCCTGCCTTCAGCAGGTGGTTGTTTGTGGGTTGCTAAGTATTTAGTGGTTCCTGTGGACAGGTGGCTGTGTAAAACCGTCACTGTGCCTACATTGTGCACACCAAACACACCACTACATGTACGGTTGGTTAGTGGGCAGCTCTTGTTAGTGGGTTGTGTGTGGTGGTTTTCCATCTACCACATTTGGGCAAGAAGCTACAGAAACTGAATGCTAAAGCACAACAACAGAGTGACCTCAAGTGTTTAGTAATGGGCTAATGGACCATCAGACAGTCGGTCTACTGGTACCACACGCCTACCTCTGAGGGGAGACTTGAGTAGCTACCACACGCCTACCTCTGAGGGGAGACTTGAGTAGCTACCACACGCCTACCTCTGAGGGGAGACTTGAGTAGTTACCGCACGCCTACCTCTGAGGGGAGACTTGAGTAGCTACCACACGCCTACCTCTGAGGGGAGACTTGAGTAGTTACCGCACGCCTACCTCTGAGGGGAGACTTGAGTAGCTACCACACGCCTACCTCTGAGGGGAGACTTGAGTAGCTACCGCACGCCTACCTCTGAGGGGAGACTTGAGTAGCTACCGCACGCCTACCTCTGAGGGGAGACTTGAGTAGCTACCACACGCCTACCTCTGAGGGGAGACTTGAGTAGTTACCGCACGCCTACCTCTGAGGGGAGACTTGAGTAGCTACCACACGCCTACCTCTGAGGGGAGACTTGAGTAGTTACCGCACGCCTACCTCTGAGGGGAGACTTGAGTAGCTACCACACGCCTACCTCTGAGGGGAGACTTGAGTAGCTACCGCACGCCTACCTCTGAGGGGAGACTTGAGTAGCTACCGCACGCCTACCTCTGAGGGGAGACTTGAGTAGCTACCACACGCCTACCTCTGAGGGGAGACTTGAGTAGCTACCGCACGCCTACCTCTGAGGGGAGACTTAAGTACAGTCTCTGTCAGTCCGCTGAGCATCTGAGCTTGCTTTGGATCGGCCGCCAGCCCCTCTGCGAATGCCACCATGGCTTCTTCGTACCTCTCAAGGCCCTGTAATGCCACACCAAGTCGGTAGTAAGCCTGAGGGAGGGAGAGAGAAAAATAACTTCAGAATCTTGTTAGCTTTGTGGGACCACACATCAAAGGCTTGCAAACAGTGAAAGAGAAGTGGGATCAATAATTCTTTGCAATCTTTGGATACCCCACCACATCAACCACATCAAAGAAAGCCCTTCTGTATTGCCACTCGAGCACACCATACAGTGTTCTCATGGGTACAGTACAGTAAGGGCAGTTGCTATGTGACATCATTACTAGGCAACCATGAACTTCAGTACACGATTGACACTCAATGCAGTGATGAACAATTACACAAGGAGATCTGTCGAAAGAACTGGTCAATAGCACTAGACTCTGAAGTGCTTCAGCTGTGGTGATTGTACAGCGCTAAATTCATGAGCATATTTTGGGTGTGGTTTTAGACTTGATGGAGCCATAAGCAAATAATTAAACAAGCAGGTCTGTTGGAAGGGACGACAGCTGGAAACTTATGAGGAAGTCCCATCTCAGCCTAAGAGATGTTTAGGACACAAACTGTGACATCAGCAACGTAGCCAGCTGGGCCACAGATGCTGCTGAAAATCGCAACCAGCTGTTGTTGACAAGCCTGAGCGAGCAGCACGCTGCTGTGATTCGTTTCTTGTCATGACATGCACACAGACCATGTATGAGGTCATCTTCACATTGCAGTGCAAGAAACTAAGCACATGCAATGGCAGTGGGTGGTTTAATGGGCACAGACTATGCACATAGAAGAAGGAATCAACTTTACAGCCAGTGTAAAAATTGCACAGAAATAGAGTGGGTTTAATGAAATTCATATTGCATAGTCCCAGCCAAACCACAAATTACTGGACAAATTACAGCAATATATTCCAGCAGGTTATTTGGCGTTTTTCGTAGCTTGCTCTTTCTGTCATAATGGCCCTCTACAATGGCTGCACTCAGTCCTCAATGGCACAGTGACAACTGTGAAAATGGCTGATGTATGTAATGGTCCAATGGGAGTGGCGCCGATAGAAAGCAGTGTTAAGTGGAAGAAAGAAAACTATGGCTTCTGTAACAACATAAACATGTAACTGACGCAGCCAAGCCGTCTCCGCTGCCATACTTACTACCATCAGTTATTAAAAAGTGAATTGTTTTGTTTGTATACGAATTGATAAAGTATCTTGGCAATCAGCACACTGAGCATCTGGTTGTTAATGGACCCTAAAAGATAAACTCGCCTTTGGTAATTACCCCTTCAAAGTGCATTGACTGGCTGATCCCCAAAACATTCTTCTGTAAACAGACGAAGGAAATGGTGTTACATGGTCCGTAGCTTTGTTTCCAGGCTGTGATGTGTAGGCGTTTTTAACTGGGCAGTTAGCTATTTATCCAGTGGGTCGAGTGTCAAGTCTCTTCCTCCCCCACACATGCCTCCATGTGAACCCAGACCCCAAAGTTTACAAATTCTCTCCCCTAGGGTATTGAGGAATGGGGGAGACACATGTGGTAACAAACAAATGATGTCACATGAAAACAGTTTAGACTGAACCTAACACCTGCTGGCTCGTGTGGCTGACACCTGCTGGCTCGTGTGGCCGACACCTGCTGGCTCGTGTGGCCGACACCTGCTACCATGTCAGAACGGCTACAAAAATGTAATCATCAATTCAGCAATTTGTACTTCCTACCGCATTTTAGTGAAAAGTGGAAGCCAGCAGATATTTCACACGAAAACAGTCTGTTTCTTGTACAGTAACGTAATACTTATTGGGTGTTGGGATGCATTCCACTGAAGGTTAATACGCAGCCAAAAAATGAATAATTGACTCAGCAGCAATATTTGCATGGGATACCGGTATTTTCCCCTTGGTTCCTATGGCAACGTTACATGTGTATTGGTCTGTGTTCCCACATGTGTGTCCAGCGGTAGGGTATGCACCATATTAATCAGTCCTCCATGTATTTAGCATGTATTACTCTTCACGCAAACGAATTTTGGTCTCAAATCAAACCGCAGTTGGTTTTAGACATACACACACGTCCAAACTAGGAGTAGGCCAAGGACATATTGGACTATCTGTTATACGACCATCATACTGATAGTGAATGGCTATACGACCAACATACCGATGGCCATACGACCAACATACTGATGGCCATACGACCAACATACCAATATCAAGTGGTCCCAATATGAATGACCGCATGACCATAAAAGGACAGGCTAAGTGATAAGGAGCTACAAAAGAACTAGTCCCCACAACAGTGTGTTTTGAAGCCACAACACATCATTGGTTGCCATGGCAGCAAGAGGGTGGGGTAGCAACCCATAGAGTGCATCCTATCTCCTAGAAACGCCACAAACAATCACACTGTGGGGTCATCCCACCCTTGCCTGGTCATTGTGTGAAGCCCTCTCTCTCCCTTTGTTGAGGGAGGAGGAAGTTTAAACACAGGCCTCAACCCCCAGCTGTGTAGCTACCTGTTCAGTGCAACTACTATCAAAAGTACACTGTATACTGGGAACAAGGCAGCAGCACATGCCTGACCATGTGATCCTGTGTTCAAGCGTGCACGACCGACTAAAGGCCCTCACTGAGTCTATCAAGTTAGACCCGCTTCTCACTCTCTAGAAAAAGTTAGCTAAAACTGGAGAGTGAGAGATGGTTTAGCTTAGTCCTCATCCAGTGGCTATTCATTGTGTGCGGAAGAAAACACGGGAGGCTGCAACGTTTCTTGCTAATGGAGTGTGGTCTGCGCCAAGACAGCATTATGTCTGACACTTGAGCTCCCACAGACCAAAACAACTGACCCCTTTCTAATCCAGAAACCCCACTGCCATAATTAGCACACACCCACATGTCAACACACACAACTGGACCCCAAGGTGTCTAATAGTGTAGAGTGACTTCGAGCTAGAAGAATGAAGATCAAACCATACCCCAACAGATGTGTATTCCCACGAGAGTCATTGAGAACCCAATTGGGCGTCACTAATTTTGGACCAGACCTAGACAGGACAACATTACATCCTGACCATACACTTATGTCATGGAAGAGGACACATACATGGATAGTTATTAGAGTCACAAGATGCCCATACTACACACTGTTTACATACACAATCTATCGTTTCGAGTGCTGATGACATGTTGCACACACTGCGGTAACACTGTTGCACCAACAGTGAGGAAACTAGCCATCTTGGCACAGGCATGGAGTTGGTGGCTTGGACACAGGCCATAGAAAGTCACTTTTAAACAGCACAGCATACAAACATACATTATGTATAGAGCAAGGGTGTGTGTAGGAGGGTGGCTTGTTGGTGAAAGCGTTCACTAATGTGACAGACTCATGCATGGGCTGTGCAGTTGAACACCTTACACGGAGAGTACAGGACTAATTAATCTGAGATTAAAACTAGAGGCTCTAAGAGATCTGATTGGTTGTTTCTTACAAGGTGAGTGTTAGTGGATGCTCACCTTTGGCCAATCAGATTTGAGTTCATGACATCGTTTTGCATCTTCCAAGGCCTCACGGAATTTTCCAATTCTGGCGTAGGCAGCAGAGCGATTGCTGAAGAGGAGGTAGTTGTTACGGTTGAGGGTGATGGCCTCCGTGTAGCGTTCTATGGCTTGAAGGAAATCTCCCTCTTCACCCAGTGGATCCATGGCTGTGGGTGAGACTGTATGTGTGCACATGTGTTGTGTGTGTGGGTGTGTTTACGCGTACGTGTCATTGTTTATATAAGATTGCAGAGTGTGTACATGTATGTGTGTGTGCGTGGGTGTATTTACGTGTGTGTGTTTAATTTGTGTTACATGTATGTGTGTGTGTGCGTGGGTGTATTTACATGTATGTGTGAGAGAAATACACAGCCTTGGTCTGCACACACATATTGCATTGTTTGATGACACTAGAGAGACAGTAGTATGCACGCCTAAATCACTTTGTGCCTGTAAAGTAGTCCTTGTATGGTCTATTCACATCGATAGCCCAGGGCAATAACACACAAGTAGCCCACAAACAAGAGTGTATTGGACACATGTTCGCACCACTGGCTAGAAGACAGCCCCTAGGTACTCTCATGTTAACATCTTGCCAAAGGTTATGGTGCGTGTGACAGTCAACAAAGACCATGTTTTGACTTTAATATGGAGAGCTTCTAAAATTTGATCTCAAGTGGTTGAAACCGTTTCCCACGCCTAACAAAACCCTGGTGCTGTGTAACAGATTAAGTACATCATTAACATGGCCATTGGTGTGTCCCCACCAATAACAGCTACACTAAAGTGGTCCTCTAATCTGATTTACTGACCATACATGTATTGTTATGGCTACTCTCTCAACGACACCCTTCAATGAATAAGCTTGCAGTTACAAACTGACTTGTATACACTGCTAGAAGGAAACGGACACTTTAGGGGAAGATCTCTCTCTATTCAGAGGAAGAAGACACCTGGTTATATTTGGACCCTCTCCTGAAATACAAAACTTTTTACTGTGACCCTTGACTCCATTTTCTCCCCCTACCGTTGAGGAGGATGCCTCATTTATCAGGGACATTTTTTGAGGCCTGTAAGGGTGTTCACATTAGAGTAAGAGCTGGAGGGTGTACAATACAACACTATTTGGTGGGTGGGAAGCCATCCAGCAGCAACCACATTCAGCTGGTTGCCTAGTAGCTAGTAGTCTTGTCACAACATGCTCAGTGGGTGTTACATGGGAGCAAGGGGGAGAGAGAGCTTAATGACTGGGCCTGAGGGTATACATGAGTTTGAAGGGGTGTGAATAGGGGAATCCATAAATATGAATATCATTTCATTCATGACCTGCAACTGAGCAATGTGTAAGTTTGTTATTAATTTAATCTGTCACTATCTTGTGTGATGTTACGCCACAAACCACAGCCAACCACACAAAGACAGAACAGCAAAAACAAGGAGAGAGAGAGAGAGACAGCCATGTATGCAAGCATTCACGTCTGTAGTTTACCCAATTACATTCACACATGCAGTTCAAGCCAGTCTACACTACGCCTCTGTCTACAAGAAGACTAGTGTTAATCAAGTGTGCATTTTTATGAGGTGCCATCATAGATAATTACAGTGTTTTTACCACCTTGGCTACACCATGCTGTACCACTTGAGACATTCAGGCTATGTGGTAGAGTTGCTACAGCACCTCTCGAGTCCCCAGTACTGAACAAAAGTATTCGCATGGGCACATGCCTCCCGGTCCGGTCATCACTGCAAAAGGAGGCCATAAGCATACCACGCCCTCAACAAAACCGCAGCCTCGGACTTGTGTTATTTACCAGTGGAGTTTAGTAGTGATGCCGTGGGGCATTACTCGCTTATTCTGTTCCGTCGCCCTATCATGAACTTTTACAATCATACACAATTTAACCATCACAACTAAAAATTATGTCGACATACAATTTCTCTCTTGCATACGTACCTTAGTTTTGCTTTATACTTTTGCACCAGCGATGCTGAAACAGTAAGACTTTAAACCTTTACGGCACCGTGTCTCCCTGAGCTTCTTTAGGGATGTCAAATAGAATTTTCTATTAACAGTAGTAGGCAAATTCTAACTACTGTACGCAAATAAACACTTCAAAATTTCCTAATGTACCACACTTCATGCAAATCCTGCCTTGGTTCTTCCAACAGAGCGGTAGACAACTTCATGCGGCCATGGCACTCGATGAAGCCGCGTTCCGAAAAAATGCAGTCAAAATGACGTACTACTATGACGTTTACTATGACGTTACGCGTAATAATACGGCTCATTGATTGGCTAGCAGAACCCGGGAAATTGGCGCGCACTTTCTGGCTTCTGTCGTTGCCTTCTGCGGTCTGCGGGTTTCCCTGTTTCCTCTTCGATCGAGTTCGAGTTTCCGATTAAAACGCAGTGAATCTCATTCAGAGATGGCCTCGGGTGAGTTTTAGATTGCAAGCATCACAACTAAATGACATTCAAATGATGCATACAACACTGAAAATTTGCATACACAGATCTAGATTTTGTCCAGAAATACCCGTACCTGCAGAGGTACCACATGACAAAGACAATATGTGATCAACTTTTCAAGAAGGAAGATGTTACATGGGTTCTAAGTACCACACCATGCAATGGTTTCTATGCTAACCTACTTTGCTACCAAAGGTCTCACTATCCAAGTCTAACTAACAGGGAGGTAGGCATGCTGCTATCGAAGATCGACCCTCATTTGGCAGCAACTGTAAACATCAGGAGGCCGGAAAATGTCTTCAAGAAAATCCACCGACTTTCCTTGAGGAAGAAAGACATGGATGCGTTGGTGACATATACACCCAAAAATATACCAAGTAAGATAATAATGCACAAATGTAAGTACTGTAAATTACATGTGTAGCTCTGACATAACAAATAAAAACTGTGGGCTCAAGCTGTTGTCCTTTTCCCTACATAGCTGGCACACCAACAGAGAGTCCACAGGCAAGCACTGATAATGCTGCCCAGTCAAGGCAGCTGCTAGAAATTGAACAATTAGTGACACTTGATTACAGTGCACTTACCACAGCACAGTCAGTCATCAAACCTGCTCGTAGGATGCGTTCTTATGATCGCAGACATGTGAATAAAAGAGAGGCTAGGGCAAAAACTAGGTACATGAAATTGAACAAAAAGCACAAACAACTACAGGTTAGTTATCAGGAGCTCAAAAAGGAATGCAAGCAACAACAAACACAAATCAAGTTCCTTAAAGCACAACTAGTGAAGACACGTGCTTCACTGAGCCAAAAAATGGCTTTAAATCGTAAAAACTTAAAAAGAATTGGTACCTTAAAGTGCACTGCCAAAAATAAGGCACATAAAATTTCTCAACAGGCTTCAGACCAACTGCATCAAACACAGCAAAACCTAATTGCCGAAAAACACACGGTGAAATTTATGACAGAGAAAATGCAGGAACTTGATGGAGAATACTGTGAACTAGAAGAAAAGTACAAAGAAGCAAAAAGCAAGGTGGAGGAATTCTTGGAAGGACACAAATACATTCCAAAGACGAAAGAAGGACAGAAGTTCACAAACGACATCAGAACACTATACTACCGCTTATTAGCTGAACAAATTCCCCCCAGAAAAATAGAAAAAAGTATAAAAATAGTTTTAGAAACCATGTGCCCAAACATTGATGCAGAGAAGTTAAAGCTACCCAAAACAAGCTTAGCAAGCAAAATGCGTTCATGTGAACTTCCAACAGTGTCTAAAGCACACCAAGCCTCCATTCTGTCTCAGGCAGAAAATTATCATGTTAACTCAGATGGCACTACCTACAATCAAAAGAAAGTGCAAGGATTTTTGATAAATGGACTTACACTTAGTGTAGCTGATGTTAGTGATGGAACAGCTCAAGCTGCTATTGATAGCCTAGACTGGCAGTTCAAAGTTATCAGGGAGGTTGGAAAGGACCTGGGTATTGAAGGTGCTGACACAATTGGATGGAGATTGATACACTCTGTAATGTCAGATCAAGCTTCAACCCAGAAGGCATTTAATCGCCTAGTCAAGGAGCGAGCTGACCTTGAAACGCAAGAGAGAGGGTTGCTGGAAACCAATGAGAGTGGACGGTCTATTCTTGAAACATTCTGTGGAATGCACCTAGGAGTGAATCTTCGAACAGCTGAGGTACATAATCTGTAGTAGGAAATTAGGGGAGGAGCCTGCAGACTAATTGACCATAGAGACACTTAGCATGTACTGTTACTTTCAACATCCTTTGAACACCCATATTAGTATGCATTTCTTTTACATGTAAAGTCGGTCTGTGCCCAGACCCCACCCTCTCACGAAGACAAAATTAATGGTCTCGTGAACCTAGTTAAATTTCTTGGGCTAGCATGCACTTTGAAACTAGTGTAGCCTAACAAGATTCAGAACATTTTGTGACGCACTAGTCTATCAAGCTAAACCATCTATCATCGTCCAGTGGTCTTTACCACTTTTTAATAAGAAATTCAACTTTGTTCAGCAGATCATTTCTCCTTGAGAGGTGCATGTGGTTGAGGCACAAGACTACATTCAAAGGGAGTTGAAATCAACAGCGTGATGCCTTTTATTTTTTCAAAATTTGTAGGTCAGTGCTCTTTCCGACGGAGTTAAGGAATTGGGTGTGCCTGCTGCTGCAATAGACACTATTGTACACTCAGTGTGCAAATTACTCGGCCACCTCGGATCACAACCTGAGTACGGGAAAGGTGTCCGAGGATTTCCTGAATATCTAAAAGAACTACTTGAGGAGGTTGAAGAAGTGGGAGATGCAAGTGAAGAGGAAGACGAACTGAAAGCCACATTGTCTGTAAGGTTGTCTCGACAAGTAGGTAGCAGATACTTTGTAACATCTAGAAATGCTGGAAGAATTTTATGTCTAGCAAGGCGGGCAACCCAATTCCTTGAAGTGCTACAGGTCAGCAAGGAGTTAAATAACCTGGAGAGAGATGTTTTAAACTATTTAAAAACTCCCCATGTTCTGGCACTCCTTAAGGTAGACGGTTTAATTTACGATCAGATATATGCTGATCTGATGATTTTAATGAAATCAACCAAGCTTGGCAAAATGTATCTAGATATGAATGTACATTACCTTGAACTTTCCCGACACCTGGAGCTTCTTGGAAACAGCCCAAGACTACTGCTTGACCCATCAATCAAGGTGTTTCCATCTGAGCCACGGCTATATGGGGAAAACAGAAAACTGAATCACAGAATCCACCAAAACTCACCCCAAATTCGATCACGCTTGTACAGTCATGATGACTTTGACGAATCATGTACATTCCCGCTAATTAAAAAAGCATCCGAACGCATGCTCGACAAGCTTAAGAACTACAAAGCGGAGCAGCTTCCTGGGGGGAAGCTATGGAACCCTGACACAGACACACGCAAAGCATTGGCAAAAATTCAACCCACCAATGACCTTTGTGAGGGAATCCTTGGCCTCAATGACTGGCTTCAAAAGCGCACTGCCAATTTTAGCCAGAGAACGGTTTCTGGAATGGTGGAAGTATTAAAAAACTCCACCATGCCCTGGTTCTGGAAACAGAACAAAGATTTCAAGGATAAAATAATAATTCTGGCTAAAAAGAGGAGTAACCAGGTAATAAGGGAGGAAAAGGAGTTATTAGAAGGACACAGGCGGAAGAGAAAAATGACGAGGAAGGCAGAAGAAGAAAAGGCAAGAGTGAAGCGGGCAAAACAAGCCCAAAAGCAAGAGGAGCTGTCTAAAATTGAAATCATCCCAAATATCACTGATTTGGAAGATGCACTCAGTAAGGCAGCAGGAGCAACACCAAAACAGATAGAGGCAGCGAAAATATATATCCTCAAACAACAGCTTGAGGTACGATTAAGTCTATGTGGAAAGCGCCTCACCTTGTCACACAAAGGGCGGAAAAAGACATCTGAGGATCTTCTGAGAGAATTAACTGTACTGATTGAAGAAGAGGAAGAGAAAAGGCTGAAGGAGAGGGAATTACCAGAGGGTTTGAACGGTAGAAAAATAAAGCACAAATTGAAGGACGATGCTACAGACATTGCGGAGTGGTATGATGGGGAAATAGTTGGCATGAGTGAAAATATCGTAACTATAGAATATGTAGGGTACACTGATACTTTTGAATGGGATAAAGTAGATATAGCAGAGGATATATTTAACAGTGATCTTATATTTTTGTAAGTAATTAATACTAGGATACTACCTCTTTTCCTGTACTGACTATATACTACATAAATCTATATACCTACTTTTTGTAGATCATCCTGATAAAGTAAACTGCGTAACAATACTAACATACCGACTCTGTGAGCCTCACAGGAAACTTTCACCAACTTGATGGTAGCCTAGACCAACTACTAGATGGTGTCACTTACTGAAACAGCCTGGACCAGACGCGTTCATGGTAGTCTTGGTGCGCCACATCCTCCTCCTTCGCTCCAAGGATCAATTCTTGGCCATATCAGGAGAATATAAGTCGCTCTGATGGTGAAAAGAAGCCGCGCTGGCATTTTTGTCTCGCCTTTCCACAATCGTCCACATCCAACTACCTCGGAACAACCTGGACCAAACTCAGCTTTTGTGGCAAAAAACACCAAAAAATGAAAGTAAGTATCTATCTCGGGCTCGACAGGCATTTTTGTCACGATTTGTAGGCCTACAACGAGGGAGACGGCCGACAAAAGTAGGAAATTTAGGTATCAATCGAAAGCTCTACGCACGCTGCATCGTTTTGTCATGTTTACGTAACGCTATTTAACACGTGAGAGGAAAAAAACAGGGAAACCCCCATGAATCCGAATTATGTGCGTGGGTGGACCGGGTTTTTCATCGTTGTTAGGCAAAACATTACGTGGCGACCGCTCGCGCGCCGCCTCAATTTATGACGTCATTTACGCACCCTAGCTTCTTGGCTTTTCGGCAAACTCAGACAGTCACACGGTCGCAGCACTAAATCAGCAACTCGACAACGCACTCATGAATATAGCCAAGCTGTCACTGATTACAACATCCGGTTTAGAGTTACCCAATTTATAATAGGAAATGGTGATTAACCATTATACAAAATAATACCCTCGCAGTTTAGCATACCATATTAGGAGTCAAGTACATAAGCAAACGAAATTGCATTGATAAAGATCTTACAAATGTTTATTGAGTACCAGGGTATTAATTATGAGTAAGCTTTCTAGGAAACTGCAGCTGTTTATGCAACTGTTCATGCATACATGTCTTCTCGATCTGCAGTGATGGGCTCAATGTCCTCGATAGAGCTAAAGTTGAGAAAGTGGGCGGGACGATGCACTTCATGGTAGAACTCCTTCGGATTGGACAGCTGTAGTTCATAGTGCATTGTTGCTGAATGGCGCACACCTGCAAAAGAGAAGGCCACCATAACTTCAGCTGCCTTATCATAACCTGATTTTCTTCCAGTGGCTTCTCAACTGGCTCCTACAAAATGGTTGCTAGGTGCTTATCTCTACTAACCCATGAAGTTGTAGTTCCAAGGACCCTGGGCAGGCACCATGAAGAACCCAAGGAAGCGGTCAGAGAGAAGCATCTGGACCTTCTCATAGTGGGAGGGGAGGTAGCCGTGAGGGTTGTTGCCCGTGTCTCGGTTGTTGCGTCCCCACTCGTAGCCCGAGGGGGTCAACTTGTAGGCTGTGAGTGAGCAGGAACCAGGAGTGAAGCTGGACAGAGGTAAGATACGATGTTCACACACCACAAATTGCACACCTCTCCCTCCTTCCCCACTTCCCACACTCCCTCCTTCTCCCCCTTTCCTGCCCTCCCCTCTTCCCATGTCTCTCACACTCCTCTCTTCCTACCTGCACGTGATGATGATGGTTTTCTCTCCGTCCCAGGAGGGGTTCTCGGCCATGATTCGGGAGTGGGTGGTGACATCCTGCGGAGAGAGCTGAGGGAGCTCATTGGGCTGTGTATGGACCCAGCCAAGTGGCTCCATGTCCTGAGGGTGGGAGACAAGAAGAGGAATTAAGGCAGGTCATGGATGTTATATCAAGTCACCCACTGTGCAGGATGCCAATATTAGGGCCTCATCAGCTGCACCTACACTAATCTTGCTTACTGTTGATCTCTTACCTTCAAGTATTCATGTGAAGGCAGCTGGTTTGGAAGGTGAACCATCTATGTGGGATACAACAGCATCAAATAGTAACATCAATGATGTGGTTGTTGGTCTCAAGCTCATGTATTGGTACCAGGATTGGGTCTGGGACTGACCTGGTGGGTTCCCCACTGTGGCACCATGATGATGCACCGGATTTCCTTCACCTGAGGGTTGTCGGGAGGGCTGACTCCATACAGGTAGCCTGCAATCTGCAGGGAGGGTGAAAGGACAGCATGGTACATTGTACATACTGAATTGCAACCTGATAGTCTTGGAAGCCTGTGTTCATGGATACCAACGTCTTAATAGAGCCATACATGTACACAGGCCCATTGGCTAGTTCAACACAGACGCACAACTTGCCATCAAGTTAGCACGTTTCACACCATACATGTACGTGCTGTTAGATGTTGTGTCTTGAGGAGGGGAATGTTCTACGGTCATATATGTCAGTCTTCATAGTAGCACACATAGGCAAGGCGCAATTACACACCTCAAAGTCAATGCCCACAGCAAGTAATCAGAGTTTGTCAGATAGTCTATCATCTGGTAGGCTTGAAAGAAATTTGAGTTGTCACCTCTGTGTGTTTATCTAGGGTTTGCCATACTGGGATATGTGCATTAGTACCTCTACACAGTAAGGTTGCCAGTCTCATTCCCATGTCCCATCCCATTAATGGCTTGAAGACATTGGGAAATGATTCATGTTAATGTAGCATGATACTTGCTCGAGACAATACTAGGCCTCATCAGCTGCACACATAGACTGATTATGTGGTCCAATGCTTGATGTCTTCCCTAAGCCTGTACACACAGTGAAACATTGCAACATGAGAGTTTCCCAATCGACGATGCAACTATGCCCTAACATGGAACGATGCTGGTGAGTAAGCACACACCTGTGTTCTCAGATCCGAGATGACAATGAACTTCTTGAGGATGTTCTTGGGCAGGATGTATGTGAAGCCCGTCTCCTTGATGTCGTCTGACGACACATAGATGTGGTTGGTACGCAGGTGCAGGTTAGTAGCCGAGATGGCACGCACACGCCATTCTGTCTTTGAAGAGAAGGTTGAGCGCTCATAGTTGCTGGTGGTTGTGACAATAATCTCGTCTCCGTGTTTGTTGACGGTGCGGGTGGTGGTGGCTGTGAGCTGCGACTGTTCCTTGGTCTGTTTCTCAATCTCGGCAATTTGCTGTCTCTGCTGAGACGGAGCACTGATCTCCATCCCGAGAATAATGTCGCGGATCTCGGACTGAGTCAGTGAGGCCACATTCACACTGTGTGAGGGTGTGAGGGATGAGGATGAGGATATAATGGAGTGAGGGGTAAGGGTGTGAGGGGTGAGGATGAGGGTATAATGACGTGAGGGGTGAGGATGTGAGGGTGAGGTGTGAAGATGTGAGGGGTGATCACATGAACTATTGCAATATTCACAGATGACATTACGGAAGGCTTTAGGTCATGACCCTTGTCTTTATATTGAGTGTGAGACCGAACTGGTCTGTCTACTGTCATGTGATTCACTGTGTAAGGCATTCCCCACCCCCTTCCCATATGACTTCCTAGCCCCCTTCCTTCCTCACTTGTTTTTCTTGCCATAGTCTGCGAGGATGAGATCCTTGAGGGCAACCTCAACTCTGATCCACTCCTCATCTGACAGTGTCGGCCAAATATGGTGAGGCTCCGTGATGGTCGTCTTGTCAGGCTTTAGAATCACCTGGGGATAGGAGAGAAGAGACGTATTATTGTTGGGAAGGAGAACGCAACAAAGATGGATGGTGTGTACTTTCACTGGTGCAGTTGATGTACCTTGGTGCGGTCCGTGTTCACATGGAGAGCTCTCAGAATGAGAATCAGTCGAGAGAAGGCCTGAGAAGATACACGTAACAGTCTAACACATCCACCAGGTAACACATATTAACGTATATTAACACATCTAACTCAGATAATTGCAGTTAACAAATCGAACTAAGCACGATCGCAGTTAACACATCTAACTAAGCACGATCGCAGTTAACACATCTAACTCTGTATGATTGCAGTTAACACATCTAACTAAGCATGATCACAGTTAACACATCTAACTCTGCATGATCACAGTTAACACATCTAACTCTGTATGATCGCAGTTAACACATCTAACTCAGCATGATCACAGTTAACACATCTAACTCTGTATGATCGCAGTTAACACATCTAACTCAGCATGATCACAGTTAACACATCCAACTCAGCATGATCACAGTTAACACATCTAACTCTGCATGATCACAGTTAACACATCTATGGTTGCAGTTTGATCAACTCACAGTGTATGAGGAGATGCTCTTGAGCCAGTCATCATAGAGGTTGAACAGAACCATCTGCGGTTCTGTGGCCTTCAGAATCAGGTCTCCCAGCTTCTCCACCTGGTGACACAGAGTCCCATGTTACATTAACACACTACCAGCACATGCACACAACATGATGTACAAGTTTTGTTTACAGATTTTACATGAGATGGTGTACGTATAAACTGACCTTCAGACAGGCCTGGAAGGGCAGCTGCAGTTCACTGCCTTTGATCAAAATGTTGGGGAAATCCAGCAGATGAACCTGTGAGTTATACACAAATGAACACTCAGTTTTAGCAAAAGTAGAGTACACACACAAGTGTGCGTGTATGCACACATGCATGTATTCACACACACACACACCCACACACACACACACACCCACACACCCACACACACACACACACACCTCCAGTGGATCAAGCATGCCCTTGCGTGTTACAATAATCTGTTTGGGCTGCTCCTCAACAGGCAGAGATCGGATCAATGCTGCCACCTCCTCAGCTGTCTTCCACTTGGCCAGCTGCCCAAGACGCTTCTGTCCCGCCCACACTGAGGTGTGGATGATCTTGAGGAACAGTTGTCCCGTGCGGGGATTGAAGATGAAGATGGCCCCATTGATGGGTTTGGTAGTCAGGTTACCCTCAAATGTCTGGAAAGGGATCGAGATACGAATTGGTTCAATAAAGGTGATGATTTCTCTGCGGGCAATGGATGAGTAATGAGGTAATAGAAGAGACAGGATGTTATACGTGATGCCAACCAATCACGTTCACAGCTTCGTAATGTGTAATACTGTATAGTGCTAACTTTTCGCGGGTCTTTAATTTTTCGAATTTCGCAAATTTTCAACCACTTGCGAAATTATTTCAACAAATTTTTGACACATAAACTACAGTTTTCATGTGCAAGAGCGTCGATGGACAACATCCCAGGGCTATGCTGCCGAATCCGCAAGAGATGCTCTCCAAAGAGATACGTTTGAAGTAGGCACTGCCTTGCTGACAGCTGCGAGCTCGAGCGTGGACGACTGTATGTCAGTGCGTATTAGATAGAACTTGGCTTGTATGCTACGCTCATACTACATTACGTGTGCGGCGTGCGCAGGTTTAGACAGTGAATTCGCGAAATTAAAATCTTCAAAAACCGCCATTCACGAAATTTAGACCCTTGAAAATTTAGCGCTATATGGTATTGCTGTTTTTGAGTTCAAGGGTCAAACTATCGGTGAAAGTGGAGGGAGAAGGTATAGTATCACTTGCTTTGTGTATGGTAACTCTGTAGACATTGGTGTCGTCCACAAACCAGATGATCTGGTTGGAGAAGAGCTCTCCATAGTTCTGTGAGGACAGGTAGGGCTCAGTTGGCTCGCTAGAATAGAGCTGAAGGGACTTGCGAATTCTCTCTCGCAACACATACAGTGCTGGGTTGGCCTTCATGATTTTGGCCATAGCTTGTTGGATGAGTGGCTTCATGCCTGGGATCCAGTTTCCAAAGGCACTGGAGGAAGGAAGAGAGGGGGAGGGGTGAAGGAAGGGAGGAGGGAGGAAGGAGGGGGGGGGAGGAAGGGAGGAGGGAGGAAGAAAGGGAGGGAGGAAAAGGGGAGGGGTGAAGGGGAAGAGGAGGAAGGGGGAGGAAGAGGGGGAGGAGGATCAATAGGAAGGGAGCCGAGTGACGCACGGCTTATACAGCATTCACACAATGAACACCCCCCCCCCCCCCACATGTGGTGCCTGTACCTGTGTAGGTTGTAAGCGAGGTCAACAGCAATCATGACCCCTGTGGGAGAGGGGTAGATGCTCATGTTGTCCGTGGTGTAGTCAAGAAACTTGGCTCGTGCATAGCGTTCAACGTCATGTGAGTCATAGTCTCCCCACCGTAGCTGAACATCAACCCAGTACTTCTGTGTAGTGGTAGCGTCCATCACATCCCTAGGATGGGTAGGTGTGTGTGTGGGGGAGGGAGAGTCAGGAGGGGGTGAGTGTGGTAGGGAGGGGAGAGGGAGGCATGATCTAAGATCTACACACAGTCCAGGACCCCCAACACCCTCGCCTTACTTTGAGTCAGCGAGCAGTGAAGGTTTGGAAACATTCCACCTGTAGGTGGCAAAGATGAGAATGTCTGCACAAGAGCTGTTCATCTTGTAGGACTTGCGCGGATGGATGGTCTCTTTCTGAACTGTGTTGATCTCTAGGGCATCCAGTTCCTGGTCGAATACCTGCGTGAGGATGATGGGGGGAGGAGGAGGAGGAGGGCCAGAAGAAAGTGGGGAGAAGGGGGGAGGGGGAGGAGGAGGAGGCAAGAAAGATGATACAAGTTTTGACTCGACCAACAATGCACATTCCGACCCACTTTAACAAAACAGTTCCCAATATAAACAAAACAATTAATAATCATATTGTGTTTCAGCTTCAATTGTTGGTCACAAGTCAGATCCCATGTTCCTTACCTGGCAGAGGTCCATGACGACACTCTCGTGAATCTTCTGCCACAAGTGAGCCCGGAAGATCTGGATCAGGGAGATCTTCAGGGTAGGAATCTTCCCATGCATGAAGATCCCTGTCAAGTCAAGCTGCACTTGAAAGCCGACATACACCTGGAGACAGAAGAATGAGAGATCTACCATAAATAGCGCTCGAGTCTCTCTCAAGGTGACCTCCTGAGCTGAGAGTGTGTGTTGAGGGGCACTGGTCTTCACTCACGTTAGCTCTGTTGATGGTTGGAGACCACCAGAGGGTGAAGCGGCGATTGGGGATCTGGTTCAGACCTGACCGCTGGGCGTTGGTCAGCTTCTTGTATTTCATTGACTCCTCAAACCCACTTGCTTTCTCCCTGAACAAAAAAAAAACCCAAACGTTTGATAGTCTAACCAAATCTGTCTGTACACAGCAATCCAGTGTAACACAGCATAACACAGTCTGACTAGTTTGCATGCAGCTTAGCACAATGTAACACAATGTAACACCGTGTAACACAATGTAACACAATGTAACACAGTTGAATACTCACCAGAACAGACCCTCCCATGTGGGGAAGTACGTTCCTTTGAACAGTGTGTGCTCCAAAATGCCCTCTACTCCGCCCAATGCCTGGATCATGTCTGTACGGTAGTTGTTAAGGTTCCACAGCTTCCCGTCATGACGTTGGTGCGTCCACCAGAATGGATTCTGCTTCAAGACCTGCAACATGACAAGGAGAGACGTATACACAGGATATTGGAACACGTCTGCTCCAAAGATCATTATAGTTTTCATGGAATGTGGCTTCACTTGGGAGAACAAGAGTTGAGGTCTGCGTTTGGTGCAAAATATAGTGCTACGTTGAGTCAACATCCTTACCACCAGTGTTAAAAGACAAAAGAAGTTGCTTCTCTGAAGACAAAAGGTCCACTGTACAGCTGCCTCTTGATCGCGTGTTTGCCCTCCAGAAGTAGGGTTATTGATATTTGGAAACCGTCTATAGTTGGACATATTCCCTATGTCTATGCTCAGTGGTCACACCTCTATAATTAATGCTCACCCCCCATCTCTCCACCCCCCATCTCCCCACCCACCATCTCCCCACCCCCCATCTCCCCACCCACCTGGTACTGCTTGAAGTCGGTACGAACCCTCCAGCCTTTGTCGTAGGCGAGGGTATGTCTGTCCTTCTGGAAGAGGGTGTTGATGCGGGGGATGCCGCGGTCCCAGGAGTCCTCCAAGTCTTCCAGTGTCAGGCGGCGGTTCTGCGCATTGGCCTCCTGACGCTTGAGTCGGTACTCTGCCCACACACGTTGGCTGTCAATAAACTCACTCTCCCACGGCTGGATATAGCTGTGTGGGAGGAGAGGTAGAGGAGAAGAAAAATGAATGAGAGGGGTGAAGAAGATAAAAGTGTGTCATCTCCAAAACTTCCCACTCACCGGTAGAGATTAGGAATGAGCTGGTCATCATCGTGGCTCATGCCAGACCGGAAGTGGGTGATTCCGACGTCAGTTTGCTTGGACCAGCGGAGGTCAGACTGTGGGATGAGCACGTGTCCCATTGACAGCATCCCTAGCCCGCCAAGTTCCTTGGGTGTGTAGAACACTACCGGAGGGAACCGACTTGGCATCTTTGAGTTGAGCCCAATCTTGATACGCGTTTGGATCTGGAAGGAAAGAAGACAGGCTGAATGTATTTAAGTGAGATGATAAAGAACTGGTTTACCTTGTTCTCACACTTGACCAGCAGGTCCAGCAGCTCCTGCGTGTTCACCACGGACTCTCGGAAGTAGGTCATGAGGCCGATGAGGGCCGTGTTCCATTTGTTGACAATCTTGGTGAATGTGGTGGACCCAGAGGCCATCAAGATTTGCCGCACACGGTTGTGGAAACGCTGCATGGACTCATCGTCCACACGCAAGAAGCACTGTGCTGTACGCTCCTTTGTCACCTGAGGGGGAGAAATATTTAGTCACGTTGAGAGCCAGTAGCTAGTGGAGAAGAACTGAAATAGCAATTCAACTCAGAAGCCTCCATCTTTCCTCCTCCCTCAGCCCCACCTCATTCTGCAGGTTCCAAACCCCATCCTTGTGTGTGGACTCATCGTACGTGGTCCTACACTTGGGGAGGATGCGGCACTCGTACCCACACATGTTGAACAACAGGTTCGGGTTGTCTTTGCTGTACACCGACACAAAGCTGTTCTCCCATTGGACAGTCGTAATGGAGCGTGGGAGACGGTTCTTGATGTCCCAAAACACAGCCCTCCCGAGATTAACATCATGCTTCATCAGTCTCATACGGGCGTCCCTCGGCCAGCACTTCTTATTGTTGTAGCCAACAATGTTCTCGTTGTTGGGGTCCGGGTGCTCCGTCAGGTAGCGCTGGATCAAATCACGGGCCTCCTCTGCTGAGAACCGGAAGAAGACGTGGATACGGTCAACGTACCTGGAGTAGAGTCGGATTGGATGACAAGCCTCTGTTTCCACGTCTTGGTATGTGAGGAAGTCGTTGGGCATCTGTGGGGGGCCGGCCATCTCACTGGCCCTCTGGAGCCCAAGGACCAGGAGGTCTAGAACCAGGCCACAGTACTGAACAACGAAGGAGGCAAACTGGAGACCACGAATGATCCCGTACGAGTTAGTGTGGTTCATGTCCTGCAAGAAGAGGCAATAGCATCGATAAAGACTGTTATACGTATATGAACAACCAATCAATGGACCACATCTTCCTGTTAAAAGCAGGACTTTATACTGTTCGACAGAGCCACCCACTGCCACACTCGGTAAGCGGGCTCCCTCAAGCCACAAGGCTTGGCTACGAGATTCCTCAAGCCACAAGGCTTGGCTATGAGATTCCTCAAGCCACAAGGCTTGGCTACGAAATTCCTCAAGCTACAAGGTGCGGCTACGAGATTCCTCAAGCTACAAGGTGCGGCTACGTCTTCACCTTATAGTTGATGACCACGTTGTTCTTAGCAGTCATGTAGTCAGCGATGTTGTGGTCCACAATCAGTCGGAGCAGCCTGTTGAGCAGTGTCAGGTCAATCTTCTCGTACATCTTCTCAAAACGTGACTCCATCATCACGTTGCACTCTCCCTCGGCCGAGTCCCACACATCCTGAAGATTGTTGATGCCTGTGAGGGTGTGAGGATGAGAAGGTTGAGGTAGGAGGGTGTAAGGTGTGAGGGTATGAGGGTGAGGGTGCAATATCTCTCCACTCACCCACACAGCTTCACATATAGAACTACGTACTTTCTATTCCAAATTTGTTTCCTCTTTCTCCCACTCCTCATCCTCTTGCTCTCTCATCCCTTCCCTCTCACCCCTCCTCCTATCCCTCTCATCCCCTCACCCCCTCACCTTGGCACCACTTGTACACGAGCAGTGGTGGTGGCTCGGTGTCAGACGGTTTGATCCACGGTGGAAAGAGTCTCCTCTTGTCTGCCTCATACCAGAGGTACTGGTCCAGGTAGGCGTCTGTGATCTTCTCCAGAGGCTCCACATCATATACCGGGATCAGGTGACTGTGGGAGAGAGAAGCAATATGATTGGTCAGCTTGGGTCATGTGACTGTCACATGACATCCCAAACTTAGTTACAAGCCACATGACAGTCTCACCTTTTTCCCCCTCCTTCCCTCCCTTCTCCTCTCCCCTTCCCATTTCATCCCTCTTTCTCTCCCCTCTCCTCTCCCTCCCTCCCATCTGTTCCCCCCCTCCCTTCCCCTTTCTCTTCCCTCCCAACCTGTAGAGGTCCATGAACTCAATGCCAACTTCTTTGAAGGCTCTCTGTGTCAGCAGGTGTCTTTTGATCCGCGAGAGGGCCTCATGGGGATTGTCATACGCCTGCTCTATCAGACCCAATTCCTCACGTTGTGACTGGTTCAGGCGACTCTTCACACTGTGGGGCAGAAGGGGGCCATCAGTAACCTGACACTATTCCTATGCAGGCCCACCACTAATAAGCATCACTCAACCATAAGCCCCGCCCACCTGTAAGCTTCCTTGAGCCTCTCCAGGGCCAGGATGAGCAGCTTTGTGTCATGCTTGTAGGAGAGTGGGGGAAAGGGGATGGGAGAGAACCTTCGACTCTCCAGCCAGTGCACAGTGGTGGTGTAAATAGCTACCGCCTCCTCTGCTGTGATGTAGGGGCCATCCTGTGGGGTAGAGGAGGAAGGGGGAGGGCGGGGGAAAGGAAGGGAGGAGGGAGGAGGGAGTGAGGGGAGGGAGGGGGAGCATCAAAGCCAAAGCAAGGTTCCAGAACACGTGGGAGAGCTCCAGGAGACGGTGGGGGCTCCCTCTCACCTTGAGGTAGTTGTGTTGTCTCTCTTGTTCTGCCTTCAGGTAGAGCCGGGTCAGCCGTCCCAGGTTCTTCTTACATACCGTCTTGTCCACCTGGACAGCCATACGGAAACAATACGTGACTCACATATAGTGTAGTATATATACATGTACGCACTGTATAAGGTTGACCAAGAGCGCATAAGAACGGGCGGCTAGAGTGAGAGCATGTAATTCTGTAAAATTTGAAACTGGTTGGAATTACCGCCAGTACAAAAAATAGTAACACGTACTGGGCATGCTTGCGTAGCATAAGCCATTGTTGCTAAGCATGTGACCGGGTATTCTATTTTTAGTATGGTTCATGACCAGACTACGGGCTTCTATTGGAGTTACACGCTCTTACTCAAGCCGCCCGTTCTTATGCGCTTTTGGGTTAACTTTACAATATAGAACACGTTGTACACTAATGATTGGTGATTTTCACTAGCCAATGGAGGAATGAGAAACATTACTGATGACTCACCGTGGCTCCCCTGCGGATTCTCTCCCGGTTATAGTGGGCCGTGTTGGTCCACCAGTCTGCCTTGGACTTGACATACCGCAGGATCATGTTCTCAATGGGGATGGGCAGACCTGGCACCTGAGGGGAAGGAGAGCAGTAACACAGTACCTCACTTCAACACGGGCGCTCACACACTTTCAGCACACACCATATGTTACTAGCCTCATGATGAAACCGAGGGTGTGAGAGCTTACCTTCCACGGTATGTTGGCCTTCCAGCAGCGCCAGGCTTCACTGAGATGCTGCAGAATGGTGCGGGCCTTGTTCTGCTTGATCCCTTCTGGCATCATGTCCAGAATGTCATGCATCACAGCCGCACGCAGCTCCAGGTCAAAGTGGCTCTCCACTCGTTGCTTTGTGACCGTCTTGGCTACACCCTTGGAGTGTCTGCCCTCAAACTGCCGAGAGAGGAGGTTGCCCAGCCATCGCTCCAACAGGGGGACGATGCCTCGCATGAAGAACACCCATACTCGCCACCCAGGTGCCCAGATGCCAACACCAGGACCCTTGCCCACAGGACCCTTGTGGGTGGAAGGGAGGAGGGAAAATGAGGAAACCTATTTCTTACATACCCTCCCACACCCTCCTCCTTCCCCCAGCCCCACCCCCACCCCCTCCCCCATCCCTCAGCCCCACCCCCTCCTCCTTCCCTCAGCCCCACCCCCACCCCCTCCCCCATCCCAACCCCTCCCCTATCCCTCAGCCCCACACCCTTCTCCTTCCCCCAGCCCAACCCCTCACACCCTTACAGTGTTAAAACGGTAGTAGATGACATGCTTGATGTCCTTGCACATGCGGATCCCTCAGCCCCACCCCCTCCCCATCCCCAGCCCCACCCCCTCCCCCATCCCCTCACAGCCTTACCGTGTTAAAACGGTAGTAGATGACATGCTTGATGTCCTTGCACATGCGGATCTGCCTCATCAGCTTGTACTTGTAGCGGTACATCCCCGTCAGCTGCCCCACGTGAGCAAACGTGTACTGGATCCCGTCTGCCAGCTGGAGAAAGAATGAAACGAAAGAGGAGGGATGGAGGGAGGGAGGGAGAAGAAACCATTACCAGGAAGTTAACAAAACTGCTGTCAGCATTTCTAAGCTACAGTGTAGTGAACATGCAGCTCCGTTCTCAAGCCTCCCCTGTTTTTACTCATTCACAATACTACACCAGGGCTTCAGTTAGGTGGGGCAAGGAGGGGGGCATTCACCCCCCTTCGCCAGAATCTTGCCCCCTCTTGGAACTTGTGAACACTGTGTGAGGTGTGGGAACAAGACTAGTGATGCCCCCCAAACTTTTCAACCGTCAACTTTTGCGCCCCCTTGACAATTTTTCTAATGAACCCCTGTATACAGACATGCAGTTCTGTTGTGAATGCAAACGGAAGAAACCAGGGGTAGGCTGGGAGTGAGGCTAGACAACCCTCTTTCAAAGAGAAGCCACTGTTTTTTGAACAAGTAAACTTTCCAAAGACTGATCCTCACTTGATAAGCGTCCACGTTGCCGAGACGATACTGGACGTGGGAGTCGACTACCAGTTTGGTGAGTCGCAAGATCTCCCGACAGAGATGGAAAGCATTCCCAAAACGAGATTTCTTTCTCTCCTTGGTGGTGAGCGTCTTGACGGGCTTCAAGTTGAAGTTGTAGTCAAGGTGGAGGTAGTTTAGGTTCTTGCGGTGGATGAGGAGATTGAGCATGTTGTAGCCCTGTCGGCACACTTGCAGGCCCACCTCCACCCAGTCCAGCTTGGTCGCCTGGAAGAATTTGGTCGACTTGAACGATCGGAAGAGATACCTGTTCAGTGAGTGTGCATGCATGCGCATGTGTTAAGAGGAGAAATGAGAGGTGGGTGAAAATACAACTGTTTGGAATTGCACAAATTACACATTAAAGTAACTTAGTTAAGAATTTCTCACCGCTTGTTGAGAGCCTTGGGTGGTTTATGTTTGAGGGCGCTGAGCACAAAACATTTGAGGAGTTTCTGATAGGAAACACGCACTTTCACTGGGTGACCCCCTGGGCAGTGCTCCCGGTACCTGGGGTCAGAGGTCAGGGGTCAGAGGGGGCCCTAGTAACGAGTGACTACGGAGAACATACCAGGTTTTTACAAGGGGCACATCAATAGCTCTGCGTGTTCTCTCTGAGCGAAGGTTGAAGGGTCTTGGAGCCCACAGCAAGCCAATGCCTGCAAACGCAAGACAGAAGTTGACAATGAACTAACTAGGTGCTTCTGCTTAGTCAGCTCACCATTGGCAGTGCTGTCAGTGTAGAGTGGTGTGTCACCAAGGAACGGCTCCACATAGTCTGGGAGAACAAATTCTTCATCATCCTCCGGTTCTGGCTCCTTTACCTGCAGGAGAGGAGAGGAGGAGGTGGAGGAGGGAAGGATGGAGGAAGTGGGGGGGGAGAAGAAGGGAGAATGAGTACATATTCACAAGCCAGTGCAGCCTTATTTACTACTGGGTCTTTTAGGAATGAGAAGTAAAATGGTCATCAAAAATGACAAGTTTCGATGGATTTATAATCAAAACAGTGACTCTCAATGTTAAGATCAGAAAGGGCGCTGAAGTCCTGGGGGAGGGTAAAATAGTAGGCCGGAGATGAGGATGAGGGTACCATACCTTGGAGGTGAGTCTGTGGGAGATGGGGTTGATAAGGGGATCAAAGTAGAAGGCAGGTAGGTCGGGGTCCTCAGTCTTGATGAAGACCACCGTGGGATAGTGGTACCAGGAAAGGTGAACATGGAGGGGAAGGCTGTTGTAGAGGTAGGGGAAGGCGATGCGGTATTCTGTGCGGACCGGCTGGCGGATAATGATCTTGTTAATGTCATTGAACTCATTCCAGTCTTCATCACTGAGGGAAGAGGGAGGGAGAAAGGGAGAGAGGGAGGAGAGAGAAGGGAGGAGGAGGAGAAGGATGAGGAAGAGAGGGAGAGATGAACCGTCTCTAAATAATTGATTTAACAACCATATAGATGCATGCATTCCACACCCAGCTAACTGCATTTTCCTCATCAACAGAGCTACCCTTTCCCTTCTCTCTCCTCCCCTCTCCAAGGTACTCACCCGATCTGCTGCTGTTCCTTGATAAGGGGCTCAAACTTGGGTCCACCAGGAATGGCAATGTTCAGTGCCTTGGCCGTGAAAAAGGACTTCAGGTCAAACAAATAAAAGTAGTTGTCATCCACCAGGTCTGTCAGCAGCTGGTTACCAAGGCGATACAGTGTCGACATGATGCCCAGGGAGAGGTTCCAATGGTGGTAGGTGGAGCCATTCACAAACCTGCACAACACAGTGAGACAACATGGACAGCCATACCTCACACAGGTTACTCCACTACCAGTTACACAATTATACTGTAACCATGGATATGGAGTGCCTCACTGTACAGTATGTATTTCAGCTGAGCTAAACCAGGATGACCACACACATACACACCACACACAGCTCCACTCCTCACTTTGTCCCCACTAGGGGCCAGTGGTCGTAGAACCACTCATAGACATGGCGGTCTTCCTCTTCGTCCAACTCAAGCTGTACAGCTTCCAGTGGCTCCACATCCAAAATGTTGTCTGCGTAGTCCAGGGGTGGCTCTTCGTCATCAAACGGAGGAAATCGCATCCGCTTGAAGTGACGACGGTCACGCTTCTCTCGACGCATCATGATCCACATGGTCCTGGGAGGAGAGAGGGAGGAGGAGAACAAATACATGTAAGTGACCATACCCTACTATGGTCGTGGAGAATGAGATAAGATGACATAGGCGAGGAGAGGGGTAAATTATCGATGCACACATGCACACATACTCATAGATATCAATCTTACTCTACTATCTACTGTCCAGCTAGTGACAATTTTCTCACCCCCACTGAGCGATATAGACAGGTTCAACAACCCAGGGTATCTCGTTCACGAAGGTGATGGCCCCCGTGATGTGGTAGATGACCGAGACATCCCTGATCTGCTCCCAAGGCATCGGCATGTTCTCCACAAGCTTGAGTACCGCATGAGGCATGTACTTCAGAGCACTGGGAGGGACGGAAGCAAAGTGAACCACATTCAAACACAGTGTGAAGATTGCATGTGTTTCTAGTTTATCATCAAAAGTAGTCTGGACCCCAGACCCTTCCGGTCACACGAGGAAGGGTATAGGGATAACCTTACTCAGAAGTGTCTTACCTGAGACTTTGTCTGTGTTCCAGCACTAACTGGAATCTCGCAGATACTGTACACACACTATGGGGTTTATTGGAGGGGCTTACCCAAGGTAGACTCTCTTGTCGTTGCGGAACTTCCGATGTGTCATATCTCCATGGTCACGAATGATCTTCCGCACGTGTTCAGGCGGCATGTCTTCCTTCTGCGCCTCCACAAACCCAAACTTTCGTTTCTCACTGTAACGCTTGGATTGCAGTTGCTGCCACTTCCGAGCTGGGTATAGGAGAGGCATAACAACTGTTCACACTCTACTCTCTTGAATTATCTTACAATTTTAAGCCAGATTCTCTCTTCATGTGAGAATCTGGCTCCATGAGATCACTGGAGATTTGGGGTTGCTTGAAACAAACAAATCAACTTGAAATGGTGAACTGCAGCACTGATCTCCAGCTCATGTTAGGCTCTGTAAATATCTTAGGCTGCAAGCAGCAAACGTAGTTGTGCATGCTTGCAGCAAAATTTGTAAATCTGCACCTTTTTCTTGCAGTCTTTCCTCTGACAGCGGCTCCACAGCTGGAAAGGGGTGGTGTTGCCGCTGTAGCAGCGGCTGCGGAGCAGCCATGATGACAGAATTCCGATCTGAAAGCCTGGTTAGTGGTGCCTAACACCCTAAACAACAACGTGAGAGGTACGTACCGTCACGTGACAGTCACGAGACCACTACGGGCTAGCCTCATTCCGAGTCTCTCAGCATGGGAATGAGACAGTGTAAAACACATGGTGAGATTCAAGAACAGGTAAGTTTATCCAGATCTGGTGGTCGCATGAGAGTGCAGCTCTGTCTCTCTTCTGCCTTAGGTATCTCCTTGTGGAGCTGTCCTTTAGCTCTGCGAAGGAGGGCAGCAGGGCCCTGCAGTCAGCCACTGCTAAGAGCTTGGTGCATCTGGTGAGGGAGGCTGTGCTAACATTGCATGGAGACTATGGACTAGCATGTGTGAAACAGTCCCTCAGTGGTAAGGAAATCCTCCCCTCCAGTGTGTGTGTGTGTGTGTGTGTGTGTGTGTGTGTGTGTGTGTGTGTGTGTGTGTGTGTGTGTGTGTGTGTGTGTGTGGTGTGTGTGTGTGGTGTGTGTGTGTGGTGTGTGTGTGGTGTGTGTGTGGTGTGTGTGTGGTGTGTGTGTGTGTGGTGTGTGTGTGGTGTGTGTGCGTGTGGTGTGTGCGTGTGTGTGCGTGTGGTGTGTGCGTGCGTGTGCGTGCGTGTGCGTGTGTGTGTGTGCGTGCGTGTGTGCGTGTGTGTGTGTGTGTGTGCGTGTGTGCGTGTGCGTGCGCAAGGTCCATGATATGGGCAAGGGCTGGGAACGAGGCTAACTACAATGTAGTTCCAAACCTAGCCTCGTTCCCAAGCTTCTCCTCAGGTTTTCAGTCACATAAATTTGTACATTGGAAGGAGCAAACAATTGGCAAAAAAACTGCACCTGTGGCCTGGGAATGAAGTGTTTTGTCATTTCTTTTCTTTTGCAGTGAAGTATATGAACGTTCTCACCCGGGTAGCCATCATACGTTGCCCACGAGCACACCACAGAGCTGTTTGGTCTGCCATCTCCACCATTACCAACATAGAGAAGGTGCCTTGTGCAATCAACATGCTGCACGTGGGAGGTATGATGAATAAGTGTGCCTGATCGCAGACTAAACTACCATCTCTGTAGTTTGTAGTCTCTTGAGCTTGACCCCCTTTCATGACCCACCCTTATTTTTTGGGAGGTGAGTGAGCAAGAGTCTAGCTTGATTGATGATGTGACTTTGCTGTAGGGACCATCAAATCCTGCCAGAAGTTCCTCATCAAACACAACAAGCTGAAACTAAGAGAAATTATGGAATCCACACAGAACGTGGGTATGTAAACACCTATACAATTGTATTTTTACCACCATTTGTTGTGTCGCATGTAATTGACAAATGCTGGTCAGAATGTCTGCTTCTAGCACCTTTATTGCTTATTATCCACATGACTCCCCCATACATGCAGTGGAGCGCAGGCAGCTTGAAGCAAAGGTTGAAGCAATCTTAAAGAGTGACGCAGTTCCCCTGAACGTGTAGCCCCTGGCATCTAGTGACAACAGCAGCCACAGACAATTCTCAGGAAGGACAGGATACAAGAACAAGGGTGGTGCATTTGTAACGCAGACTAATAAAAGTATAATGTTATAATGCATCATGGCTAAACAGAGTGCATTGGTTGTACAAACTCATGATTTGCAGTAAGTGTGTGTGTTATCTTAGTATTTCATCCCCCTCCTCCACATCCTTCAAACTCAACACTTCCACCACCCCTCTCCCTTTGGTCTCTGCCCTCACAACCTCGTCCACTTTGCAATAGCATCCCGGGTCCATCAAACACACCTGAGTAGACACACAGAACAACAGATCTCATGTGGGCTATAGACTGACTGAACAGTGGTTTCTCCATGAACATGACTACTAGTGTGTGGTGCTCACAATTTCCAGGTCACTGGTCCAGTCCTCTTGCTCAATGGTGACGAGGCCGCTGATCTTCTCTCTCACCCGTCTTGCCTCCCTTGCAGGAAGCACCAGCTTTAGACGCATCTGTGCCCGCTCAATCTCCATTGTCGGTTTTAACAACCGAATCACTTCCAGTGCCTGTGAACCAGAATTCTTGCAGTCAATTCAAATGGACAATACGTATGCTCACACACACACACCTGTTGCTTGGCGCTCCTTTGTGGTTTCACAGCATAGTGGACATCCTTCATGGCTCTCTCGATCACCCCTACGGTGTAGGGTCTCTTTGTCTCCGGATTAACACACTTGTCTGTCACAATGGTCGCAATCTCGCGGAACATGGCCTCCAGTTGTGTCTGTCTCTCCTTCTCCGAAACTTGTAGTTCCCCTTTCGCCAAAATCTGCAGAGAGGGTCGGTGGAGTTTTAGACAGCTATACAGAAAATGAGCCATGCAGACTCCCTATGTTAGTAAATTGGATCAGTTGAAGTATATAGCACCAGACATCTAGATTAGCATATAATAGGTTAGTCTCGTGCCCAGACCACACCCTTGGTTGTGCTGAGCCAGCATCTTGATTTTTGAATGATTATATCTTTGACATAATTTGTGCTATTTCATTGGCTTGTTCAGAATCAATACTGCTGACTCGGCACAACCAAGAAGGTGCTCAATGGTCACCAGACCCTTTTCCTTGTGAGAGGGTGGGGTCTGGGCATGAGAGTAATAATAGGTAGGGTTGGGCACGTGAACAGGATTCTGGTGTTGTGTATAATTTCCAACTGACCCAAAAGAGTGCAAGTTTTGACCGATACCTGGAGGCAGACATCAGTTTGATTGTCAGTTCCAAATGCTCTCACGAGATCTTCCTTCTTGGCCACCTGTCCTTTGGAGACATTGACGAACACCGTGTGGGTCTGAAGGACCTCATCAATATCTTTTTCACTATGGAGGGAGGGAGGAGGGAAGCAGTATGGCGAGGTGGTCTAAAGAAATACGGATTAACTGCAACGTACACTTTTTTCCTCCACGAGAGGACCTTGTTTTTATAGCAGGCAATTTCAAACCGCTTTCCCGCCTTCTTCACGCGCACAATGGCTACATTGGTCAGCCGGATTTGATTGGTTGGAGTAAAAATGGCTCCAGACATCGTTGCAGGACTCAAGGTATGTCTACAAGTTGTCTAGCAGCTCCACGTGCAACGGACCGCAGCTTTCTGGCTCTTACATGCGCAACGCAATAAAATTTGAGAGGGTGCCCCTATAATTGACTCTAATCAGCCCCGCCCATTTAATTTGGCAGATACAGTACAATCAGGAGGGTATGGTACAATAGTCAGTATTTTGGAAACTGTGAATCAACTTCATCTGTCCACAATGACAAGCCCCCCACGATGTCCTTGACAACAATGCTTGAAGCATCTTCTCCAGACGACTGCTTCTCAAAGTAGTCCTTCAACAGCTGCACTGCAATTTGTGAATCGTTGCCACGGCGACAGACAACATACACTGGCACTGCAATAAGAGCAAACCATGATACACAAGTTTAAAACAAATATCCCTCTGGCTGTCCCTCTGGCTATACCTCCTGAGATCCTCTTGGCGTCTTTTGCTGTTTCTTGTACCCATTGGTGGACGTTCTGGAGGCCTGTAGAGCTGCTCTGTAGAGACTTCAATGAAATATCTTGTGCAGCATTGTCAAGAAACAAACAGATGAGAACAGTAATATTACCAGATCTACACTGTTACCATGCCTCCATTGGCAGTACAAAAACTGATTTTGTGCTGCAGGTGTCCATATTGAGGAGACCTAGGAGCAATGCATCGGATACTTTTGGAGTGGTTCAGGCAGCAAATCCGGTATTCCACAGGCTCTCTCACATCCAGTAAAACATGGGGTGTGCCAGCATCCAATACTGCCTTGTAATCCTGCGGGAGAGAAGGAAGAATAATGATGAACCAGGTGACGACAAGAATTGGCACACCAAAACTCCTAAAACTCCTTCTAGACATGATCGAAACTCACAGAGCAAGATATTCTCTCTGTGGGCTCTAACAGCTTCAGGTTTCTCTCCTTATCATCTGCTCTTGAACCACAGAACAACTCGTAATCTTGCAGCTGCGTGATGGTTGGATCGTCCCCACACACTGCACAGTGAGGCTGCCGCGGCCGGAGCTTGATCACCCGGAACATACCCTCCAGCGCATCAAACAACAACAGCTTTTGAGAGTATGAGGCTGCACACAGACAGTCAATGATTAATGTCAGAACATGAAGCAAGCTAGTCTCGTCCCCAGACCAAATTTTTCGCGTGCGCCCTGCGGACTCGTCGAAAAATAGGGTCTGGACACTTTCACTACGAAAACTGGGGCAAGTTTACATACGGCGGTCACTAAACTGTGTAATTGTAGGTGTTAATTACATTATCAGCTACCTGCAGCGTTTGCTTTGGTGCCCAAAAATTTGCAAGCTGGCTATTTGTGATGACGCATAATGCAATTTACTTTACCTGAACAATCTGATTGGTGCGACAACATGCCAATACGCTCGTATGATTACGCCCCAGTTTTACCAGTGAACGTGTCCAGACCCTATTTTTTGACAAGGCCGCAGGGCGCGCGCGAAAAATTTGGTGTCTGGGGACGAGACTAGAAGCAAGCCAGCTTAGACAATGCTTCACTTGTACATAATCATGATCATATCATCATCATGGCCTCCTGCCCACTGTCCAGTTCTTGAGTCCTCACTATCAAAACCTGGACAATGGGAATGAGGCTAATGTTGGTGTGTGTATCAGTGTAAGTCAGCCATGAAGAAGGCTAAGTACCTCCGATCTTAACGGCAATTTTCAGAACCTCAATAGCCTGCATTGTGCCAATGACGCCCGGTACTGCAGGCGATGAGAACATCATATCTTTCACTTTGTGTTTACAAGCTAAAAGCAGCTTTCTGATTGGTTAAATTTTACCGGCTCCTAGGACCCCCCCGTCTGAGCAGTTGGTGACAGTGTGAGGGGGAGGAGGAGAGGGAAAGAGGCAGCGATAGCAGGGACCACCCTCATAATGGTACACAGTGAGCTAGGTGGAGGGGGGGGAAACAGGGCTTGAGTAGCAAGAACCATGTCTCCTCCGAAGCTGGCCTCGTTCCAGGTCATGTGGGAGGAGCCTGGGGACGAGGCTACTCTGCAGTAGGTCTAGGGTTACCTGTCCCTCAAACCTGAGGGCACTTCCGGACACCAACGGTTTCTTGAGCAGCACACAGGCGTCATTGAGCAGATATCTAAATCAGACAAGAGGAAGATTTACTTCATGTTGTTACACACGCACACACAATCTACCTTGTAGCCACATTGTCAGTAGCGTCCACCACAATGTCGTAGCTAGCCAGATGAGTCAAGGAAATTTCCAAATGCAGGTCATGTTTATACAACCAATGAGGCCTCCCCTCGTACCCATGCCTTCTCACTCAAACACTCATCATACCCATGCCTTCTCACTCAAACACTCCTCGTATCCAGGCCTTCTCACTCAAGCACTCCTCGTACCCAGGCCTTCTCACTCAAATACTCCTCGTACCCAGGCCTTCTCACTCAAACACTCCTCGTACCCAGGCCTTCTCACTCAAACACTCCTCGTACCCAGGCCTTCTCACTCAAACACTCCTCGTACCCAGGCCTTCTCACTCAACACTCCTCGTACCCATGCTTTCTCACTCAAACACTCCTCGTACCCAGGCCTTCTCACTCAAGCACTCCTCGTACCCAGGCCTTCTCACTCAAACACTCCTCGTACCCAGGCCTTCTCACTCAAACACTCCTCGTACCCAAGCCTTCTCACTCAAACACTCCTCGTACCCAGGCCTTCTCACTCAAACACTCCTCTTCTCACTCAAGCACTCCTCGTACCCAGGCCTTCTCACTCAAGCACTTGTAGCTTTACATTCTAGTTTAGCAAAGATACTCTGTCAGAATCTCCAAGGCATTCTGACTGTTGAGTAGAACATGATGAGTGGTGCACTTCACGTGTGAGTTCAGTCTAGCAAGAAGAAGAACCAAGAGCGTGAAGGAAGAGCAGTACCACTCTCCACGATAACATCTTACTGGGCGACTGCCTCTTTAGCTGAATCTGTTTTAGACACACCTAATCTTTGTTCTGTGTGCAGAATCTAAGGGCAAGACAACATAACATTATACTAAAGTATATGTATACATGTGTATGTATGTCTAACTGTATATCCTATAATAGTTCATGTTCTTCAGACCTGTCTGTGGAGATTGCCGAGTTCCACTGCATCGTAATCTAACAGGCCAATTTGACCTACGGCAAAGTGACAGTGGGATTGATATTACATAGCCAGGTTGCTCTGCATGAGACTGCAGTTTAATACACCAGTCTCTGCTCTGCATGAGACAGAGACAGCATTTTATTTTCCTGAAAGTTGCGTGGGGATAGTTCCTGTCTCTCACCAATGCCAGCTGCAGCAAGGTAGAGGGCAGCAGGACACCCCAGTCCGCCAACCCCCACTATCAAGACAGAAGTGGAGCGAACAGCTTGCTGACCTGCATACAAAATTATACAGCTTGTTGACCTACATATATACAGCCCGGCTGCCTGACTTGCATACACATATGTTGTTTAAACTCTTTCAAACATACAAATTACAGGTGCATGGTACGACTGTGAAGTGGCCCTGATCTCACCTTCCACACCCCACTCTGGTAGGATCATTTGCCTTCCATATCTTCCAATTTCTGCACGGCTAAGCAGGGAGGCCATTGTCCCCAATTTGTACAGTAGTCTCGTTCCCAGACCCGTGTCCGAGCCCGGGAACGAGACGAGACTACCCTGCAAAAAAAAATGTAACGTCATGACCGTACCTTCAAGCCTTATTCCCAGATTTATCAAAAGTTCATGCACGAGGTAGTATGCTGAATCAAATGCACACAAACACAACAATCACTACTGTAATTTTCCAGCTGCAATGTCTGTCAACTTTGGAAAGGTGAGTCCCTTCTTCTCCAGCTGTTCCTGCGACCACAGCACCAATTTCATGAGAGTACTCAGTTTTGAGGTCGCCTCCTGGTCTTGGCTTGCAAGAAGAGCAGCGTTCAGTTCACTGACTACCTTTAGCCGTTGCGAGTGTTCAAGCAACTCTGAAAAAGGACAAGAGCTCATATCTTCAAACGCAAGTAGTGCAAGTGACTGTTCCAGTTCATCCAGAAACTCTGGGTTCTCTTCTCCTCTTGCCGAGAGCTCACCCTGTGCAAACTGTAGAACTTTGTCTATATCCCCCTGCCTGATCAGTTCTAACAAGTGCTGCTGTTGAAGATGAAAAAAGAGCTTAGAATCTGTGTCTAATATCTCAGGATCGGCATCATTGACCAGTTCCACAGCATCCTGAATCGATCCTGCCTCAATGGCATCCCTGATTTTGATCTGGTCATCAAGAATAGCCATGTTGACGCCAGGATCAACCCCCGACTCCTCCTGGAATGCCATCACTGCATCTTTGAATCCCTCTTTCACCATGTACTCCATTATCACCTTGTTGACCTCTGCCCGAGGAATGTGGTACGCTTTCACCTTCTCCTTCCACTGGGACGCGTCCACAGTTGGCTGGGGCTTGGGACCGACGTCCATCTCTCTTGGTTTGTTTACGGCCCTTTCTTCCAATTGAAGCCCACCAATCCAATGTTTCTATTTAATGCTCCTCACGTTTCAACATGTCGACGTTACGTGGAAAGAAGTATGGCCTGATACTCTCTTCCAAGAAGACCAATGCTCCTAATAAACTAGCTAAGCCATCTGTTTTTGGAGACAGTTCCAGTGATGAAGAGGTGGGCATACAGCTGGCAACAAGAGCATTTTAAAATAGGACTAAATTCTCAAAAGCTGCATGTATGCCATAGGCACCCCCCCCCCCCCCCCCCCCCCGCCATTATTACCACCTCATTCTTTGCTGTTGCTTTCTTGACAGAATATGTCTTGCCCCTTCATAGGATGATCGAGGGCACGTAAATATCTCACTACGTTTGGAAAATGAAAAGAAATCAAAACAGGTAAAATATAATTTGATGCTTGTCAATGTTTGATAGTGCTCTGCTTTGAGTCCTCTTTTTTATTGTCTTCTCTCTCCCTCAGACACATGAAACAGTAACAAAGGCACTGGTTGAGGACCCAAACATTTTTGAATACGATACCTTATACGATGATATGGTGACGCAGAGAAAAAAGCTAGACCCACGGCTGCAGAAAAAAGACACCAAGGTCAGTCTATATCCCTCATTCTGACTGTGAATAGAGGAAGAATGTAAGTCCTTCGTCTCTTTCCTAGTGAGGTAGTGATTTTGTTGGTTGCTTTCCCACTAGCCAAAGTACATTGCAGCGCTAAAGAGGTCTGCTGAACGGCGCAAGATTGAACAAGACATCATTTATGAGCGGAAGGTGCAGCTTGAGATGGAGAGGGAGGGGAAGGAGTATGGAGACCAAGAGGCGTTCCTCACCTCAGCTTACCGCAAGAAACTTGAAGAGCGGAAGAGAATGGAGGAGGAACTGAGGGAAGAGGCTAGGAGAGAGGGTGAGGACACCACACAAGAGCATACTCGCCTACAAGTTATCATTTGTTTGTCTCTCTGTCTCACAGAAGCTAATGACATCACAAAGCAGAAGGATCTCAGTAGATTCTATAGACACCTCCTAGATCAGCAAGATGGCACTGCTGCCGCTACTGCTGATGAGGAGAAGGCCAAATCTTCCCTTCCTCTGGAGAGTGGGAGAAGACAATCAAGTGAATCCAAGGAGGGAGAGGAGAGGAGAAGAGTCAAGGCGGAAGGACTTGAAACTGCTGGAGTGGATACTAAGAGAACTCCTGAGAAAGAACCTTCTCCACAGGAGACGGAGAGCTCAGCCATTGAACCACAGCCCAGTCCCCCGTCCCAGGACTTGAGTGAGGTTCAAGGTGCTGTGAGTACAACTGCTGAGCAACAGGAGATGGACAGTGAAGAGAGGAGGAGAATTGCCTCCGCCAAGAGAACAGATAGCCAGGCCTTTATGTCTGCAAAGGAACGGTACATGGCAAGGAAAAGAGCCAAATTGGCAACTGCATCAAGTCCTCCCCCATAACAGCACCTTGTTAAAAAAGGGTTTTTTGTTAAAATATTGTTACAAAGTATTTGGTTAATAATCAACCTTGTTCACAGACCACTGCACCACTTTTCGTGTTTTTGTTCACACGGGGAAGCCTAGCAACAAGGTTTGGTTAAAAATGGTGTACGGAACTGATTCATAGTGGGGACTTGAGTTTTGAAGGAAGTAAGTTGCCCCAAAAGGAGCTGTAGGGATGGACTACTTCTGTCTTCTGTTGCGACTGGTCTACCATCTCTCTACCATCACATGCCCACTGGAAGATGCCGCCCTCCATGTTGTACAATTTCAGAGTCACCCCTTGCTCTCTCGCCTCTCGCTGGAGTCTCTGGCCTACATCAGAAGACCGATACCCAACTGAGCAGTAGCACACCACTGTAAGGGAGGACAGATAGCCTCTGTTAACCCCCGATTAGCAACACCTGTTAATGGGAGGTTAATGTGGGTTGACACTGGTTAACAGAAGTTAACACCTCTCTACACTTACAAAATCTTCCAAGCATACTTTCTGAAATGAAGATTCTTCTCTAATCAATCTTTTTGGAGTCCTGGGTTAGCATTAGCCTTGGCTTTAGGCTCCTCTTCCCCAGTAGCCTCGTACCCAGGCCATTGAAGAAAACACTCTACCAAATGGCCTTGGTACGAGGCTACCCCCCTAGGATGAGGTAGTGTACCTCTGCTGTTTGGAGGTATGTGAAGGCTCTCCAGTAAGTGCTGGCCGTCGGGGTCAACACGAACTGCCCCAGGCAGGTGGCTGACATTGTACTCCTCAGGAGGTCTCGTGTCCTGCACAAATAGTAGAAAGTTTGGAATGCTGATTGAGCCTGTAACAGTTGATCTTCCATGCAGGGGGTCCTCAAACAATCTAGTTTTAAATCTCTTACACTTCGAGTCCCCTCATACACAGCACAATGGCTGTGGTAGTATAGACCATGCATCAGGCAATGATCACACAAACCGGGGGGGGCAAACAGCCAGCCCCTCCCCCCAACACTGTGTCCTACCTACCAGGCAGACCAGATTGTCCGGGTCCTCTGTTCGCCATTTCTCCAGCTGCTCGCAGCTGATGTTCTGAATGGAAGGAAATGTCTTTCTGATTCCATATGTCACCATTCGCATGGAGAAAGTCGGTGCAGTCGCTTTTGGTTTTGATCCGCTGCTCGCTTCAGCCATGACCGGAGGAGATTCTAAATGTTGCGCATGCGTAGTCACGTGCATTGGACATGTGTAGATCTATATGTGATGGAGTCCGTGAAGTCGTTTGTGCGACACTGCACTACCTCCAGTACTTCTCTGAGGAAGAGACTGCTGGAAGACCTCGGAGCAGCTGCCCAGAGTGGAGGTGTGCGAAGAGTTGTAGAGTGCAAATGATTTGCAGGAGGCATAAATTTAACCCCATCAGTTGCGCATGTGAAGCATATGCTTGTACTTATGTAGCAGTTGGCAGGTTACAGATTAGTGGGAAACACTTGGGATACCACTGATGTTGGTGGCTTTGATAACAGGGTAACTTCGCACTGCACGAGCAGAATAGTTCGATAAAACTTAGGTTGAGTGTGGGTAGGGCATGTGGAATGTCCTGGGATGATCTTTTGCAGGGGATAATTTTGCAAAATGCAGTAGGTTTGCAAACTTTGATATTTTCACATGTACAAACAGTTTATTTCTCGGTTGTGTTGTCACAGATCTTCCGGTACCAGCTGTGAAGCTCACTGTTCAGTCCCTTGGTAGTACCCTCTTCAGATACAGGTAGGTGGGCCACTGGACACAGTAGCAAACTGAACCAGCATGGATCACTTCTTCCTGACCTAAGCACAATTGTGTTGACGTTTGGTCTGTCATCACGTATTCCTGCCCTTGCAGTGACCGTGGATCCAAGGTTGCCGTGGAGAAAGTGTTGGAGCTCTTGTGCTCAGTGTATGGTGAGAGTGGCTACTTAGTTTGATTGTGACGTTGTGTGAAGCTGGGATGGTTGGTAGTTGGTGAGGGCCAGCCATTGTGTTCTCTTGTCTGCAGGGTCCGTTGCGCTGCAATCTCTCTTGGATGTTCTAGAGGAGAGTTGTCGATACTTCAAGACTGCAGACGGAAGGTGGGTTGCATGTGGTTGGGCCTCAGATGGGAGGGAGGGGTAGAAGTCACTTGTGTGTTGGTACAAACAAGTTCCATTGCCACCTAGGTGGGAGTGGACCTGGAGGGAGGTGGGCCATTTTGTTGTTTAAACATTCTTGAACTATGGGAGCTGTGGGGCTATAGGGCTGTGGGGCTGTAGGGCTGTGGGGCTATGGGACTGTTTTGACATGCAAGAAACCATCACTGTTGCAGCTCCTCTCTGGCCAAGTCGGCCCTCACTGTCCTCCGCTGGTCATGTGTGGCCGTCAGCCATAGTACAGAGGTCCCCTTTCACCTGCTACATTCACAGGTAAGGGCTGCCATTACAGAAGGTGTAGCTGGCCTCTCATCTCTCCTCCTCCCCTCTCCTCCCCTCCCCTTTCCTCCCCTCCCCTTTCCTCCCCTCCCCTCCCCTTCCCTCTCATCTCTCCTCCTCCCCTCTCCTCCCCTCCCCTTTCCTCCCCTCCCCTCCCCTTCCCTCTCATCTCTCCTCCTCCCCTCTCCTCCCCTCCCCTCCCCTCCCCTCCCCTTTCCTCCCCTCCCCTCCCCTCCCCTCCCCTCCCCTCCCCTCCCCTCCCCTCCCCTCCCCTCCCCTCCCCTCCCCTCCCCTCCCCTCCCCTCCCCTCCCCTCCCCTCCCCTCCCCTCCCCTCCCCTCCCCTCCCCTCCCCTCCCCTCCCCTCCCCTCGTCCCCTAGTCCTCCCTTCTGCTCTGCATCTCCTGTGCTCCAAACAAGAAACCCTGGATCTCTGCTGTGCGGAGGCTGCACAGGCTCTGGCACACACGAGAGGAGCTAGCAAGAGAGTGCCTTGACCGCCTGCTTTCTGGGACTGAACACTACCTCCCGAATCTCTGCCTACTAGGAGTGCTGTCCGAGTACTGCGCAAGGAGAGGGAGCCTGGAGACAAACACACAGGTTAGTAGTATTAACCTGTTTCTGTGGACTCTGTTGCTATGGTAACAAGTTCCAGTCTCTCCCACTCACAGGAAGCGATCCTTGTGTACTTTAGTAAAGTGGTTCTTGCAAGTCGTACAAAACCACGGCAACCGGCAGTGGTAAGTCTGCCCGTCATACTCCATAACATGCAGATGTAATGGTGCTCCTAATCTATCATTGTGCAGGCCAGCTGTGCCCCTATTTTCAAGAGGACCTCACATGCCCAGTTCTCTTCATTGCTCCTTCCAGCAACACTCAAATGTCTCCTCCGTAATGCAGATGAGCTACTGGAAGGTACATTCAGCCACCTAGTAAATTGTTCAAGTAGCCAGCCTAATGTTGAACTTGTAAGATAGCTTACTTCAAATGAGGCTTGGCACCTACCTGTCTGTGTGCTGACGTGAATTAATCTTGGACATTGACAGTGATTGATAAAATGGTTGTGCTCTGGTAACCGTGACGACACAGCTAGAGTGCAATCAAAATGTCAACTCTTTGTTTACCAGTAGTAACAGGACACAAGACCTGTAAGATAGTTTGTTTCAGGACACAAGACCTGTAAGATAGTTTGTTTCAGGACACAAGACCTGTAAGATAGTTTGTTTGAGGCTCAGTGCTTGTCTGTGCTAGTAGCCTACACTGCTCTGGTGGGGCCCAAACAACTGTGTGGAGTTGGCACGCATCTTGATAACATTTTCCCGTTGTCTTGTCTGCAGCTGTGGCCTTCATGGTGTCAGTGTTGCCCATTGACTGCAGCCAGTACGCTACGGACCTCCTGAGAAACACTGCTCGTAAGCTATACTAAAATGACAAACTCCTGCTCCCTTTGTTAACTTCTCTACCCCACTCTTCCCCTCCTCTCTTCCCTCTCCTGCTCATCCCCCCCTTCTCCTTCCTCCTCCCTTCCTCCTCCCTTCCTCCTTCCCTCCTCTTCTCCTTCTCCTCCCTCCTCCTCTCTCTCTCCTCTAGCCCACCTAAGCTCCAACCAGCCACCCACCCGCCACCACGCTCTCGCTCTTGTGTCAGCCCTAGCCAAACAATGCAGTGATCTCGGACCCGTGAAATCAATGCTAGAACAGCTGCTCACAGCACTCAAGAGTAAGTCAGTTAGCAACCAAATTATGCCACAAACTTTCTATGCATCGTACAAGTCTGCAAACGTCTGCATAACCCAGTAGTCTTCTGCATACCCCAGTAGTCTTCTGCATACCCCAGTAGTCTTCTGCATACCCCAGTAGTCTTCTGCATACCTCAGTAGTCTTCTGCATACCCCAGTAGTCTTCTGCATAACTCAGTAATCTTCTGCATACCCCAGTAATCTTCTGCATACCCCAGTAATCTTCTGCATACCCCAGTAGTCTTCTGCATACCCCAGTAGTCTTCTGCATACCCCAGTAGTCTTCTGCATACCCCAGTAATCTTCTGCATACCCCAGTAGTCTTCTGCATACCCCAGTAATCTTCTGCATACCCCAGTAATCTTCTGCATATCCCAGTAATCTTCTGCATACCTCAGTAGTCTTCTGCATAACTCAGTAATCTTCTGCATACCTCAGTAATCTTCTGCATAACTCAGTAATCTTCTGCATACCTCAGTAATCTTCTGCATACCCCAGTAATCTTCTGCATACCCCAGTAATCTTCTGCATACCCCAGTAGTCTTCTGCATACCCCAGTAATCTTCTGCATACCCCAGTAAACTTCTGCATACCCCAGTAATCTTCTGCATACCTCAGTAATCTTCTGCATACCCCAGTAGTCTTCTACATACCTCAGTAATCTTCTGCATACCCCAGTAATCTTCTGCATACCTCAGTAATCTTCTGTATACCCCAGTAATCTTCTGCATACCCGTAATCCTATGTGTCCCTTGTGTGTCTCCTCACAGGTAACCCCAGTGGCAAGCTGACGGTAGCTGAGCACCGCTGCAGCGTGCTAGCAGCTCTGGAGGCACTCACCAAATGCCCACTCTCTGTCGGCAGTCAGCAGCAGCTTGCGTCTGACGCCACTGGAGGACTCACCACATACATCAAGCAGGAAGGTCTGTCAGTATGAGTTTACTAGACTGACCTCTTAAGGTTTACTGAGTTTTACTAGATTTACCTCTTCTGAGTTTTACAACAGTTCCTGAGATATGATCTTAGTATCTTCTTGTGCAGTGCACACAGCGACAGCCGTTGTAGCAGTGGATGTCCTCCGACGCTGGTGTCCCTTGCTCTCGGACACACACCCAACCTCCCTCATCGACTACATAAAAGTAGGTGTACCAAATGACATGGTGAGAATTGTCATGGTGACACCATGGTATTGTGCAGACTGGACTGGCTGGGAAGAACTTGGCACCAACACTTCGAGTGGCCTACCTCCACTGTGTAATGGAGCTGTGCAAAGGTAGTGTGTGTGTGAGAGAGAGAGAAATTGTGGTTCTCCTGCTTTTGTTTAATTGTACTGCTACAATGTAGTTTAAACTCTCCCTCACCACCCTCCCTTTCTCCTTCCCTTTTCTCCCTCCCTTTCTCCCCCCTCTACCCCCTCGCTCCCTCCCTCCCAAGGGGAGAGGGCCCAGCTTCTACCAACCTTCCACTCTGCAGTGCTACAGTGTCTGGAGCGTGCCACAGGCCCCTCCTCCCAGTCTGCCTTCTTTGAGGAGGCACTGGTTGCTTGTCACCTGTTGATGAGTACCTCAGAGGAAGGTACAAGTTTCCAGTCTCTCATTCTGCACAGCTTGATTTGAAATGTCCCCCTCTCCTCTTTCTCTTGTAGATGCCCTTCCTCATCAGCTGTGGTCGTTGGTAAATTCAGGCCATTTTACCTCTCCCAAACTTACCTCCAGCGCCTCACAAGAGTGTAAGTAAGGATGAGACATTCGACTGAACTTTAGACTTGAACCTTGGCCTTTGAACTTTGGACCCGGCCACCTTGCAGCACTGCAGGTGTTCATTCAGGTTGCAGAGAGGGTCTTGCGTTCCCACTTCCACCATCTTAAAGACACAGCACAGAGGTGTGTTGAGATGTCAGTCAGCCAGACTGACTACATATATCTCCCCCTCCTCTCCTCTCCTCCTCCCCCCTTCCCCTCACAGAGAATGGTTGTGTGCTGTGGTGGAGGTGATGGTGCAAGGGTCATGGAGCCTGCAGCAGGCAGGGGCTAAGTGTCTCTCTCGTGCCATTGAAGATAGTCCTTCCCTCACAGCAGCGTTATTGGAGGAGCTGGAGAGGAGAGTGGGGAAGGTGTGTGTGTGTGTGTGTGTGTGTGTGTGTGTGTGTGTGTGTGTGTGTGTGTGTGTGTGTGTGTGTGTGTGTGTGTGTGTGTGTGTGTGTGATTGTACTGATTGACCATCTTCTTGTCTACCTCCTTTACAGGAAGAATGTCGCCCAAGACCAGTGTTGCTGGCACTACAAAGTCTAGCCATGCCCAGCCATCCTCAGAGAGAAGACATGGCCATAAAGAGCATTCTCATTGCACACCACCCTAACATTGGTGAGACCCACATAATAGTCATGTGATAGTCAGGTGATGGTCATGTGATGGTCAGGTGATGGTCAGGTGATGGTCAGGTGATAGTCATGTGACGGTCATGTGATAGTCATGTGAGCTCATGTGATAGTCATGTGAGCTCATGTGACGGTCATGTGATAGTCGTGTGATAGTCATGTGAGCTCGTGACGGTCGTGTGATAGTCGTGTGATAGTCAGGTGATGGTCAGGTGATGGTCAGGTGACATTCATGTGATAGTCATGTGACGTTTATAGGATGGTCATGTGACAAGCCCTCTTTCACACAGCTGCCATTTATCCCAGTGCCTGGGGGAGTATTCTTCGGAAGTTTGGTCTCTTCCCGCTCCCCCTCATCTCCCAGCGTGCTAGTGAACTCCTCTCTATCATACTGGAAGCTGTGGCCTCTCAGCAGGAGGCATGTCACAATGCTCTTGCCTCTCTGGCTGGTCTCGGGATGGAATCATTCCTCCCCGAGGTGGTTGGACAGGCGTGTGCATTGCTGGGCCAACGGGGCGTCCTCGAGGTGACAGAGGAGCAACTGGAGATCATGCACATTCCATCAGGACAGCTGTGGCACAGGGGGATGATGCACGAGTGAGTGAGGATTGCCTCTCATGACAACAGTTGGACACTATAATCAGCAGCCACACATGCACACATATGCACACACATCCTCACATATGCACACACACACATGCTCACATATGCACACACACATACGTGCTCACATATGCACACACACACACATATGCGGCACACATGCACCTACGCACACACATGCTCACATATGCACACACATACATGCTCACATATGCACACACACACACACACATGCTCACATATGCACACACACACACATGCTCACATATGCACACACACACACACACACACACATGCACCTACGCACACAGGTTGGAGGTGGGTCTATCAGGAGGTGTAGATGCGAACATGAAACGAGAGTCAAAGACCTACAGTTTTGAGGACCAGAAGTGGGACGCTCAGATGAGACTAAACAAACAGAAGAGGAGGCAGGCGGGAGGGGGAAGTAGTGACGTGCGAATGCTGCTCAAGGAAGCAAAGCTGAGTCAGAAACAACATGTGAGTGGCTCTTTAGGTTATCCGTGAGGAGGAAAGGATCTGAAATGAATTTCTCTCTGTCAGTCAAAGTCATGTCCCTGTGAGGCCATCTCCCTGTGAGGCCATCTCGTACCCAGGCTTTCCCCCCCTTAGACTAGAGACAATTCCCCCATAGACCTCCCCCCTTCCTCTCACCCAGGAGTCCCTCCCCCCCTTCCTCTCACCCAGGAGGCTATTTTAGCCCAGTTGGAGAAGGAGGAGAAGACACGTGAGCAGCTGTCTAGTCTGGACCAACGTCTCTCCAACATGGTGTTTGTTGTGCAGACGGTGCGTGGGGAACACCTTGTGGAACATATCCCCCGTCTCTCCAAGGCTGTGCTGAATGCCCTTCCATCACCCCTGGCAACCAGACACTGCGCACAGCTGTGGCATGTGATGGCACATTCTGTGTTCAATGAATGGAGTTTGGGTATGTGTACCAATCCATTATCTCCCCAGAATAGTTTCCACTTTACGATGATGATCATTTTGCTATTCTTGCAGCTCAACTGTTTTCAGAAGTCAGTCTCCGCACCCTCCTCTCCTACTCTGCTTCTCCCTCTCCTGCCCTCCCCAAGCTGTTGTCAGCTGTGGAGCAGCATACCTCCCCCACCCCCACCCTCTCAAATGCCGCACACACCCTCTCACTTCCACTCCTCCACACCATCTTGGTCAAGATGAGGGAAGCCAGCAGTGAGCTCAGGAGCAGCGCTGTGGCCGCACTGTGCAAGGCATCTCACTCCTACACTCACACCACAGGAGATGATGCACAGGCAAACAAATTGTTTGTTGCTATATGCATTATGTCACCATTACATCACCATTACAATCCATCATAGGCCCATGACATTAATACATTGCCATACATCATTACATCACCATTACATCATTACGTCATCATTAACCATCATTATATCATCATTAACCATCATTACATCATCATTAACCATCATTATATCATCATTACATCACCATTACATCATTATGTCATCATTACATCACCATTACATCATTACATCACCATTACATCATCATTACATTACAATTACATCCTTGTATCTTCACTATTTGTAGCTGTCGTTCCCAGTGGCTGACACCTTGCGACTGCTCTCTACACTGATATCCTCTGGCGAGGACACAGCCAAGGGCCACAAGATAATGGTGAGGAAACCACACAACTACATAGTCGATAAACTATAGTCACTCTTTTTCACTGCACATCCACACACACCAGAAATCCTGTGTGGCAGCCTTCATCGCCCTGTGTCAGTCTCTTCCCAACCTCACACCTGACGTTCTCCGTCTTCTCACGGCTCACCTCCTTGACCCCTGTCCTGAACTCAGAAACACTGTCCTAACAGCGCTTGGTCCCCCTCATGACCTCCCCCCCTCCACAGAGCTGCAGGTAGCAGTGCTCATCGCCAGGCATGACTCAGAGGAAGAGAACAGAGAACTTGCAAAAAAGTACGTCGGTGCAGGGGAGGGGGGTAGGAGGTAATTTGGGTATGCCCCTTTAATCAACAGTTATAGTTGCAATTGTTATAACTACCTGTAGCTCATGACATATTCTCTCTCTTGTGCACACACACCCCCTCCCCCTCCACACACACACCCTCTCCCTCCACACACACCCTCCCCCTCCACACACACACCCTCCCCCTCCACACACACAGGTTATGGGACTCTTCCGGCTACTCTCCTTCACGTGACCTTGGTCCACTACTGATCAGCCACGCCTCCAGTGATGACACCTCAATGCAGGACGCTGTTGCTCAAGCAATGGCACTCTGGCTTGAATCAAATGAGGGAGAAGCCAGCAACACTCTTGACACAATCGTGCAGACGTATCGTGACAAACAAGCAGCCCCCCCACCTCAGGAGGATGCCTTTGGTCGCGTCATTGTCACTGAATTTAAGGACCCGTGGGAGAGCAGAGTGGGTGTGGCCAAGGCTCTGGAACAGCTGCCAAAGTTTGTTGATGCCTCTCGCAGTATGGACCTGCTCAAGTTTGTGATCCCCGATGCCCTGTCGGACCCAAGTGCAGAGGTGCGGGCGGCAATCGTGGCCGCAGCGAGGGCTGCCATTAGCACTCATGGGGAGGTAAGATACGTGTGTGTGTGTGTGCGTGTATATAATGGAGTACGGTAGTATGGATAGACCCTGAGCTTTACGAACCATATCAGTCATTCTCAAATGGCCCAAGATGTAGGGATGATGTCATTCCCGTCTTGTTTGGTTGGATTCCATCTCTCCATGCACTTGTGTGTGTGCATGTGTGTGTGTGTGTGTGTGTGTGTGCATGTGTGTGACTGTTTCCCCCTTCACAGGCCCTTGCTGGTGACCTGATGTCGCACTGTGAGCGCTGCATGCAGTCGGCGGCCAACACACACGAGGCAGACACCATCCGACAGTCCATTGTCGTTCTCATGGGCACCCTTGCCAAACACATGGAGAAGGAGAACCCAAAGGTCAGGGGATGTTAGTCTCGTACGCAGGCTCACTCATGAGAAAGAGCCTGGGTATGAGGTGGTGGAGAATTGACAGCCACCCACAGCTTCAATCTTCACCGCCATGATGTTCTGTATTTGCAGGTGAAGTCTGTGGTGCACTTGTTGCTGTCCAGTCTGGACACACCCTCACAGCAGGTAAGTTATTGGGGGTGTGGTCTTTGGTCACATAATGTGTCATGTGATCCGTCCTCCACAGGTGCAAGAAGCCATTGCAAACTGCCTCCCTCCACTTGCCAGTGTCATCAAGTCTGACGCTGAGAACATTATCAACAAGCTTCTAGACAAGGTGCCTCCCTCCTCCTCCTCCCCTCCTTCCTTCCCCCCCTCCCTCCCTCCTTAGTCCTTCCCTCTCACTCTCCCTCCCTCACTTCTCCATAGCTACTCAACTCTACCAGTTACAGCCAGCGCCGGGGGGCAGCCTACGGCCTGGCTGGTCTTGTGAAGGGCCTTGGTATCCCCACTCTGAAACAATTCAAAGTAATGCAAACCCTTCAGGATGCCATTCGAGACAAGAAGAACTACCGGCACCGGGAAGGGGCCCTGTTTGCCTTTGAATCTCTCTGTAACATTCTTGGGCGTCTGTTTGAGCCATACGTTGTCCACCTTCTCCCTGACCTCCTCCTCTGCTTCGGAGATGGGAACCAGTACGTGCGTGAGGCGACAGACCAGACTGCACGGACCATCATGGCCCACCTCAGCAGCCACGGTGTGAAGCTCATCCTCCCCTCCCTTCTCTCCGCTCTGGAGGAAGACTCGTGGAGGACGAAAGCCGGGAGTGCAGAGCTCCTGGGTGCGATGGCTTACTGCGCTCCTAAGCAACTCTCCTCTTGTCTACCCAGCATTGTACCCAAACTCATGGAGGTGCTAGCTGATTCCCATTCCAAAGTCCACATGTCCGGTTCCCAGGCTCTCAAACAGATTGGGTCAGTGATCAAGAATCCGGAAATCCAAGCCCTTGTTCCTGTTCTGCTAGACGCATTAGCAGACCCGTCCAATAAGGCCCAAGCGTCCCTCCAAGCTCTTCTTGATACTGAGTTTATCCATGTAATTGACCCCCCCTCCCTCGCCCTCATCATGCCAACTCTGAAACGGACTCTCGAGTTACGCTCAACGGACGCCAAGAAGATGGCAGCGCAGATCATAGGCAACATGTACTCACTGACAGACAAGAAAGACCTATCACCCTACCTTCCTGACGTCCTCCCAGGGCTGAAGCAGAGCTTGGTTGATCCTGTGCCAGAGGTTCGGACCGTCTGTGCAAAGGCAATCGGAGCCATGGCCCGGGGGATGGGAGACGACGGTCTCACCGAGCTGCTTCCCTGGTTGCTCTCCACACTGCAGTCTGACTCCAGCTCTGTGGATCGTTCTGGTGCGGCACAGGGTCTGAGCGAAGTGCTGGTAGTCCAGGGGGTCAACCATCTTGAGCAGCTCATGCCCCAGTTTATTGACTCGTCCCAAGACCCCGATAACCCCACCCATGTCCGAGACGGCTACCTCATGTTGTTTGTATACCTTCCTGTTGCATTTGGGGATGAATTTGCGCCCTTCATTGGTAGCATGCTTCCCTCCGTTCTCAAGGTAGAACTGCATGTTTTACGATACATTACACATCAAATAGACCCTCCTACATATTATTGGTCCAATTACATCATCTGTTTGTCTCGGCAGGGATTGGCTGATGAGTCTGAGTTCATTCGGGAGACCTCGCTACAGGCAGGACAGACAATAGTCAGTCGCTATGCTGACACTGCCCTGGAGCTCTTCCTGCCTGAGCTAGAGAGGGGACTGTTTGATGAAAACTGGAGAATTAGGTACCTGCACCACCTGCCGGACAGTCTGTGTTGCCTTTTAGGCTTGTTCATTCCATCTTAATGTTGCTTTGAGATGTCACCCCCTTCCCTCCCTTTCCCTCCCTCCTTCCTCCCTCCCTCCTCCCTCCTTCCTCTCTCCTTCCCTTCCTCCTTCCCTCCTTCCTCCCTGCTTCCTCCCTCCTCCCTCCCTCCTTCCTCCCTCCTTCCCTTCCTCCCTCCCTCCTCCCTCCCTCCTTCCCTTCCTCCCTCCCTCTTTCCTCCCTCCTTTCCTTCTCCCTCCCTCACTCCTCCCTCCTCACACACACACACTCACCTGCACACAGGTATTCCAGTGTGCAGTTGCTAGGAGACTTACTCTATAAGATATCAGGTCTGTCGGGCAAGATGAGTACGGAGAGTGAAGAGGATGACAACTTTGGCACAGAGGAAGCTCACCTGGCGATTTTCAGGACCCTCGGAGCCGAGTGCCGGAACAGAGTCCTTGCAGGACTATACATGGGAAGGTGGGCACATTGGAGCGGGTAGAACATCAGATGGGCATTAATTAGGAGTATCCTTCCAATTTTTCCCCTTGGTGTGACAAATGGGAAAATTTCTTTAGCTACAGTAGCCGTTACACTATTTATGTATTTTCTTTATTGCGTCTATTCAAAGAAATAAGGTGTGTGCATTCCCAACTCAGGTCTGATGTGGCCTTGATGGTACGTCAAGCAGCACTGCACGTGTGGAAGGTGGTGGTGACCAACACGGCTCGGACACTGCGGGAGATCCTCCCCACCCTCATCTCCCTCCTTCTCAACTGCCTTGCCAGTGAGAGCTACGATAAGAGGAAGGTGGCTGCAAGGACTCTGGGTGACCTCGTGCGGAAACTAGGGGAATGTGTGCTACCTGAGGTGAAGTCAAATGTCTGCTAGTCTTTGGGCAAAGCATTTATCTTTTACCTACTCCTTCTCTTCCTCCCTCCTCCTCCTCCTCCTCTTCCTCTTTCCCCCTCCTTCTCCTCCTCCTCTTCCTCCCCCCCCCCCCCCCTTCTTCTTCTCCTCCCTCCTCCCCCTCCTTCTCCTCCTCCCTCCTCCTCCTTCTCCTCCTCCCTCCTCCTCCTTCTCCTCCTCCCTCCTCCTCCTTCTCCTCCTCCCTCCTCCTCTTCCTCCTTCCTATACAGGTGATCCCAATGTTGGAGCAGGGTCTAGACTCCCCAGAGAACCAGGAGCGGCAAGGGGTGTGCATTGGACTCTCAGAGATCATCCAACAGACATCCCGAGACAACGTCCTCCTCTATGTTGACTCTCTCCTCCCTACCATCCGCAATGCCCTCTGTGACAAGGAGCCAGACGTCCGGGCAGCTGCTGCACAGACCTTTGACAGCCTACACTCCACTGTTGGTAAGTATGTCAATGAGTTCAGTCTCTTTAACTCTGTATACTCATAGTATATCTTAGTATACTTGCTGTATATCATGTTAGTATATTTGCTGTATATCTCTGGATAACTGATGCACAGCTCAGTATATTACTGTGCTGTCTTCATGAACAAGCAATAAACCAATGGCTTGTCTTCTTCAACAGATGTGTACGTGGGACATGACACAATAATCACATACTCCAGCTTCACCTATCCCTCCCCTGCAGGTCCCCGTATTCTAGACGAGGTGCTCTCCCCTCTGCTGTTGGACCTCTCCCGGGAGGACCGCAGTGAGATTGCCCTGGACGGCCTCAAGCAGGTCATGGCAGTGAAGAGCAGAGTGGTCCTCCCCCACATTATCCCCCAGTTGGTGCGACCCCCCGTCAATACCAAGGCCCTCGCACTGCTGTCCTCTGTCGCAGGTGACATGGAGTGATGGGCGGGTTCACTAACCCTTCACTGATATTACCTCATGGGATCTAGCCTCGTTCCCAGGCTGCATAGTCTGGGAACGAGACTCAGTACCTCATGGAGGGAAGGGAAGGTTTACTACTTGTACCTCGCTGGGATATAAAGATGATTTTCCCGTCTGTTTGTGCTGTATGTGTGGCCACAGGTGAGGCTTTATACAAGCACCTGAGCTGTATCATCCCAGCCCTCATTGACTCCCTCAAAAGCACAAATGATGGAGAAATGTGGGCGGCAGCTGAGGGTGTGGTGCTGAGTGTGCAGGGGGAACCAGGACCCTCGATACTGATCGAGCAGCTTTGTAAAGCTTCCCAAGATGGTGGGCCAGACACCCGCACTGCTGCCATGGCACTACTGTACACACTGTGCAGTCGCAGCACCGCCAGTCTCACGGAACACATCCCACATCTGCTGATCTTCACGACAGAGTCTTTGAACGATCCCAGTGAGCCCATGTGTGAGAAGGCCTGGCTGGCTCTGGAAGCCACTGTCAAGGTAACGCATGATGTCATGGTACATCACAGGCTCGTGTATGAGTACAGGTGCTTCTTGCTGGTTTGTGTGCTGTTGCTCTGACAGTTGTGCCACAAACCAAGGGCTAAGAACTGTACTCGGAAATGTTATGTCCTATAACTTTCCTAGAAATGTCACATAACTTCCTCACACATACACACCACACACACACACACACACCACATACACACACCACACACACCACACACACCACACACACCGCACACACACCACACACACACACACACCACAGCTAGTGAACCAAAAAGAACTGCCCCACTACACAGGCTATCTTCGCAAGGCTCTGAGAAGTGTCTCCTCTAATCTGATTGGTCAGGAGCTGCACGGCTTTGCACTGAAGGTGTGCATATAGTCTGAGAACTACCAGACACATACACACTCCACACATACAAATACTCTCCCCCCCCCCCCTCTCCCACGCGTACACACACACACACACACACACACACACACACACACACACACACACACACACAGGGTATTAGCCCTGTCCTTACCCTGCTCAAGGAGGGCCTCATAAGCGGCTCTCCCGATGAGAAAGAGGAGGCAGCCAGGGTACTGGTGGAGGTCATTCACCTCTCTTCCCCCAAGACCCTCTCCACAGGGAAAGCGGTGATGACCATCGCCGGACCTCTGATTCGAGTCCTAGGAGATCGGTACGGCTGGAACGTGAAGGTGGCAACACTCAAGGCCCTGGTGGAACTGGTCAGGAAGGTACAAGACCCGCTGTGTACTTAATTTGATGGACAGCAAGAAGTAATTTCTTGTTGGTATCTCTAAGTTACAGTGTCTGTTAATTAGTCATTTAACTAGGGTTAAACTGGTTTAGCCTGTTGGTAGGACTGGGTTGTAAAGTACATTTGTCTGTCTGTCATTGGTCCTCTCAGGTTGGCGCAGCAGCAAAGTCATTCATCCCACAGCTGCAAACCTCCTACCTGAAGG